>JASEVX010000004.1:5067659-5149188 GCA_031761405.1 Serripes groenlandicus
GACAGACATACACACACAGACAGACCGACAGAGACAGTGAACGAGAGAGAGAGAGAGAGAGAGAGAGAGAGAGAGAGAGAGAGAGAGAGAGAGAGAGAGAGAGAGAGAGAGAGAGAGAGAGAGAGAGAGAGAGAGAGAGAGAGAGAGAGAGAGAGAGAGAGAGAGAGAGAGAGAGAGAGAGAGACGAGAGAGAGACAGAGAGAGAGGAGGAGAGAGAGAGAGAGAGAGAGACACACAGAGAGAGAGAGAGAGACAGAGAGAGAGAGAGAGACAGAAAAACATATAGAGGCAGAGACAAACAGAGACATCCAAAGAGAGAGAGAGAGAGAGAAGAGAGAGAGAGAGAGAGAGATTGAGAGAGAGAGAGAGAGAGATTGAGAGAGAGAGAGAGAAAGCAAGAGAGACAGACATACAGACAGACAGCCAGACAGCCAGACAGTCAGACCGCCAGACCGCCAGCCAGGCAGACAGACATACAGAGAAAGAGAAACAGACAGACAGATAGACAGACATACAGAAGGAGAGAGAGACACACACACACACAGACAGACAGACAGACATACAGAAGGAGAGAGAGAAAGAGAGAGAGAGAGAGAGAGAGAGAGAGAGAGAGAGAGAGAGAGAGAGAGAGAGAGAGACAGAGAGACAGAGAGAGAGACAGACAGACAGACAGACAGACAGACAGACAGACAGACAGACAGACAGACAGACAGACAGACAGACAGACAGACAGACAGACAGACAGACAGACAGACAGACAGACAGACAGACAGACAGACAGACAGACACAGACAGACAGACAGACAGACAGACAGACAGACAGACAGACAGACAGACAGACAGACAGACACTAATGTTTGTGGATCTAAATGTTCTTTTTTCTTATTTCTACATGTACAACGAAAATTTGCGGCTTCTCTTTGACGCTTTGCGTCAAAAATTCGTCTTGTTTCTATAATACTTTTTTAAACTTTAGATACAACTTAAATAAGAGGGGTTATACTTTAACTTTAATTTTAAATATCAAGGTGCATTAAAACAGAGACCCATTATTTGAGGTCTCTGTGTAAAATCAAGATAAATATTTACTAATGTTGCTGTTAGTTTAAGTGCAGGAACAAGGTAAAAATTCCATTCATTAGTTATGAATATAATGCAATTGACATCTGTCATGATAATAAGCATCTAATATATAAATCCCTTCCTTTAATTGAACTCAACACTATTAATGGACACTTACAAATAAAGTTGAATAAAAATACAAAATATTAAGGGACTAGTGGTCCTTAGAAAGAACTGTATTGGTGCAGAAATTCGCGCAGCAAGAAAATGTCAAGTTATTGAGACAAGTCATTGTTTATGTTCAATTCACTCCCTTGAACAAAGAAATTCAATTTATGATCCCTTTTTACTTGATATCCTTAATGTTCTAACCCCTTAGATAAACTTTCTCTTGTTATCATAGTTAAGTTAACTTTGTTTGGATCCGAGCATTCCCATCACATTTATTACACTCCGTTTAACCATTTACCTTATCAACATCATCGTCATCATCGCCGTGGTCTATTTCGCCTTTGTTTCTCTGTTTTGTTGCATCTTACTATAAGTATCATAGTTAAGTTACAGTTGAACGCGAACAGATATGCTTGTCTGTCTGAAATGAACGGGCCGAGCCCCCGTAGCTCAGTCGGTAGCGACGCGGCTGTCAATCCAGACGTTGTGATTCCAGCTCAGCCAACATTCTTTCCGACGTTTTACAAAAGTCACTGTGACACGCGTCATTCGTCTTTCACTATGGGCTAACAGTATATGTGGAAAAGCAGCCAGTTGCTTGGAAAGTATGTTGTATGGGGTACTGGTGTGAGAGAAAAACGAGGACACATATGAGTAGGTGAACTGGCCGCCGTGATACAACTGAAAATGAATGGACTGTTTCCAGTCTAACTTCTTGGTTCGGTGAGCCTTATTTACGCATTCATTGGCCTTGGATAATGATACTTATTTAACGAGATTGTATAACTCTATATGTGGGCTCCACCTAAACAGCAACTGCTGTCATATATTACAGGTAATAATACACAAAATAAAGTCCTTTTTTACTTCAATGTAAATCAACCAGTTTCAATCCTCAATTATCACACTTTATAAGCGTAGAACACCATATCAGCCGTCCCGCGAGAAAACCAACATTGTTGATTCTGCGTAAAGTATCGACCCGGATCAGTCTAAGCATGCTGCGCAGGCTTACCCGGATGGACACGTTTTGCCTCCTTTGGATTTTCTGTTTCAGGAATCATTACTCTATACCACTATCCCCTGAGACGGAATGTGTCGGCCCGGATCAGTCTGCGCGGACTGCGCAAGCTGATCTGGATCGATAAATTACGCGGAGGCTATTATGTTGGTTTTCTTGCGGAACGGCTCATATATCATTGAAAAGACAATCGAGCTAGGCTGAAGCTGGTTTTCCACATGCTCTACTTCCACTTTCAAACAAGGTCCAAATACCTAAAATGATCAAATCATTAAATTTACATCCTATACATATTTACAAAGAATTTACAACCATTGTCATATATTCATTGACGGTCAAGGTGGAGTGCCCTTGGGCAAGGCACATGTTCTAACCTAGTACTGGTCTGTTTACCCGGATGGACACGTTTTGCCTCCTGTGAATTTTCTGTTTCAGGAATCATTATCTATACCACTATACCCTGAGACGGAATATGTCGGCCCGGATCAGTCCTCGCGGACTGCGCAAGCTGATCTGGATCAATAAATTACGCGGAGGCTATTATGTTGGTTTTCTTGCGGAACGGCTCATATATCATTGAAAAGAGATACCCCTAACCTTTAAAATAATCAAGAGAAAATGGGGTGTCATGCATTATGTCAGAAAGAACTCGCTCAGTGTAAATGTTGACCCTCATTTTCAACACAATCGAGCTAGGCTGAAGCTGGTTTTCCACATGCTCTACTTCCACTTTCAAACAAGGTTCAAATACCTAAAATGATCAAATCATTAAATTTACATCCTATACATATTTACAAAGAATTTATAACCATTGTCACATATCCATTGTCGGTCAAGGTGGAGTGCCCTTGGGCAAGGCACATGTTCTAGCCTAGTACTGGTCTGTTTACCCAGGGAACATGAATAAGTGAACTGTCGCCGTGATATAACTGAAATAATGTTGAAAGCGGCGTAAAAACCCAATAATACAAACAACCACATATTCATTGCAGTCCGAGGAAGATGTACAACCATTTCTAGGCAAACACATTTTTACGGACTACTTGGCTGTAGATCAGCCTGGTCCGCGGATTTGACCTACAGGTTCACCAGTGTAATATGAGAACCTAGTGAATAAGAATTTCATAAATATAAAAGTATCACATCTCTATAATCCGACAACAGCATTCAGGGATAAAATAATACTCGTTTTCTTCTTATCCTTCTCCTCCTCCTTCTTCAAGTTTCATCTATTTGGGGTAAAGGGTTAGAAGGAGAAATCTTTCTTCCGTGACAGCCACTTTACCCCATCTACCTAAACCGACGATAGAGAAACCTTATATTTACTGTGTCATTGCGGACAGGGAATAACAAATCCGTTTATAAAGCAGACGAGAAAAACAAAAAAAGGAAATAAAAAGAAAACAATATCAAATTTTAGTCTATGTATATGATTTTCGTTGTACAGTGTACGTCTGATTATATGATGTTCTTTGAAACAATAAAGTTAAGAGGTAAAAATACATTTCTTAGACATTGAGGACTGAAGTTGACGGATAATTTAATACAGTGAGCTATACAAAGCTAAACATTATCAAAACACAGGGACATATTTGCTGTAACAATATCCATTCTGTTGTATATGTAGTTGTATTTATATTACTAGTTTCAGTTGATTTTGAAGTGATGCTTTTTTCTATGTTCTTTCTTAAAATAGGTTCAAATACCCCAACGTGATATTACGGACGGAGGATAACCAACATTTGTATAAAGAGGTATATAAATTTAATATAAATATATAAACGAAAAAAAAATAAAAAACACTGTCATAAAGCATGAACATTGTGTTGCAAAAGTAAATCTCATTTTGTATTACCAGTTCCGTTGAAATAAATTGATTAAAGAGAAACCTTATTTCGGTGGTTTAAAGTGATGCTATATTAGGACAATGAGTACAGTATATCCATCTTCTGATCAAACTGGCCACGAAAATCCGGCTTTTGATGGAACCAGTGAAAGTAATACGGCAGACCTTCCTGACCCTGATAACAAAGAAACAGCTAAGAACGACGATGACACTCTTCCCAATTATTCTACCAACTTGGATACGCTATCCGACATAAACATCGACAAAAGGAGAAGAGACAATAGGAAAAATAGAAAAGATCGTAGGAGAAGTTCTGGTGATGATAGAAGGCAGAGGAAGAACAGCTTGGCGATTGTTGTGAATGGCTGTGACACACTGACTAAATATTCCCTGGGCGTGTTTGTTAGGCTGATGTTGATCGCAGGTTTGTTGTTTAGTTTTGTACATTGTCCCTTTAACAAACGACATCTGACACTGTATGCGAATACGATGTTTGAAAACAATCCTGGTGAAGGGTGACATTCCTCTAAACGAACGATATCCTTTTTCTTTTCGCAATGTTTTACGCTTTATCACAATGCCTCTTCCAATTTTCGAATGTAATACGGGTAAACAAATCGACGATGTTTCCCGTCAATAGGTAATGTGTATGAACTTTGCAAAATTTTGCTATACCGTCTTTCCAAAAATTGTGTCCAGAATGGATTTTTCGATGCAGTCACGATTCTGCTACGGTGCTACGTTTTGATTGGATGAAAAGAAAATATCGAAACAAAAAAAAACTTCTAAAGAAAATAATTAAATATGATAATACGTACTCGATAAAGGAACGAGCACAAGTAATTTTATGTGTGATAATTTCCGTTTAATAACACTCGTCGCCTATTTCTAAAACGAGTTCAGATATTACTCGTAAGGGCTTTTTGACCTTTGACCTTTGACTTCCAGAAGTTATAAATCCATATTCCTGTAATATGACGTCATACTATGAGGTCATTCTATTAGTGGTGCAGAGTTAGAGCGTCGGCCTCTTGTATCAAAGGTCCCTGGTTCGAGTCCCGTGATGAGCGGGTCCAGACTTTGGGATTGAGTACTGGTTAAGTCTCCAGGAAGCAGACATCGAGCGTGATTAATATAAGCTGAAAGCTTGTTTTTGTTTCACAATCGATGTAAAATAAATAAGTTTAAACTAAATGAACCAAAAGGAAAACGACAGAAATTATAGGAAACGTTAATTTGACTTGTCACAAATGTAGTTCCGTGAATTATGGAATCGTTTTATTTGAAGTACTTTATGAAGGGCAAGTTGATTATTCGTTGTACCTGTCATCATAATTTCATGGATGTAAAAACTTAGCTATATGTTAAAGTTAAATATAAGCTTAACCTGATGATGATTTTTATTTTCTTTGCTTAGGTCGGTAGGACTCATAATTGACGTAAATAACTGATCGTGCTGCAAGCAAGGGGCTAACTGCAGTTCGCGGGGAATTATTCACCAATCACAACATATAATAAATGTTTAACCGAAATAGGTAGCACCTATACTCATATTACTATTTCCCGAAGATAGTTTCAAAGGAAGCTATTATATAGATTCTGTATAAGGTTGACGTATCGTTCAGTCGTTTGTTTTAGCAACTTCATCAAAGTGGTAATATAACATATCATCTACATATCGACATAATAACAGAATAAATCACGAGATGTATCGCTTATTCGCAGAAACAAACACATAAACCTTTCATTTACTGCTTTTTGTTGGATTATCTGCCATTTTCGATCAATTTAGAAACGGCAACATAGAGCACGACTAATCCGCCTAATTTGATGTCAATAAGTTTAAGTAAACAGTTATATACGGAGTTAAACAAATTCATTTGTTGTGCTTCCTGTTATTACTTATTTATTTTTTTTCAATAACCCATGAAGCTTTCTGAAATGAAACTGGCCGCCATTTTGGGTATGTATAAAATGAGACGAAAAACACGGATTGAAAGTTATTGTCACCTTTTTAATAAAAAAAAATTTAAATCGATATTTTGGGTATGTAGAAATCGAGACGAACAACACGGATTGAAAATTATTGTCGTCTTTTTAATCATTTTTTTTAAAATCGATATTTTGGGTATGTATCAATTGAGACAAAAAACACGGATTGAAAATTATCGTCCTCATTTTAATCTTTTTTTTATAAATCGATATTTAAGATCATTAAAGTGCTGTGTTATGTGGGAATTAACATTTAATAAAAATAATAAAAAAATCTCACACCTGTTACCTATGAACGAAAAAAACCATTTATGTTTTTTTTTCCGTAATATATCTGTAGGTGCTACCTAGTTACGAAAAAACCGCAAGATAATTATAAACAAAATTAAAGAGCTTACTTTTGCCATAAAAGAAGGATTTATAAGTAATTGACTAGACAATAAAAATGTTAATGTCATGTTTCTTGCATTATCAAAACATATTTGGAATTCGTTTTGCTGTTGTCTATTATTACGAACAGAAAATAATAAAGTAAAGACTTTTATAAAATCAAGGAATACATTTATAATGAACGAAGTAAAACATGAGGGCCAAGATGATCCTTAATCGATCACCTCATTGTAGTAAAGAAGCAAATAGATCAGCCCTTTTCTGAACTGCCTTTAATACGAAAAAAACAACCATAAATGGGTTTTTTCGCTTATAGGTAACGGGCGTGAGATTTTTTTTTTTTTTTTTTTTTTCAATAACCTATGAAGCTTTCTGAAATGAAACTGGAAAAATCCATGGGGGCCGCCATTTTGAATATGTATAAAAAGCAGACGTAAAACACAGATTGAAAATTATTGTCGGCTTTTTAATCATTTTTTTTTAAAATCGGTATTTTGGGTATGTATAAAATGAGCAGAAAAACACGGATTGAAAATTATTGTCGTCTTTTTAATCAATTTTTTTAAAATCGATATTTAAGATCATTAAAATGCTGGAATTAACATTTGTACAAAAAGTTAAAAATAAATGAAAATCTATGATAAATATGTTTTCCCGTTCGTCAAAAAAACGACAGCATTAGCCTTTTACGCCCGAAACTAAATTTTGACTGTATCGTAGCCAAAGAAGGACGTGACGTCATTTCCGTTACACTTCATCTTGGCGTAACGTCAATGGAGCGACGTCGTTTCCCGCAAAAAAGTGGTATCAACATGAAAGACCCCAAATTCCTATACATGAGCTATTGACTCAATCATTCAAAGTATAATTATTTATCAAACATTGTGACAAAAGGATAACTTTCTCATAAGGAGCAATTGTTCTTGTTGCGACAATCTTTTCCTAAATCATTGCATAGGCCTCAGAAACCGTCTCTAATAGGGAAAGGGTTTAGCAGAAATGTGACCCCTTACATAATTTGTTCCAGTCATATTGACTGCTTGAAAAAGGCAGTCGCCAGGTGGCATCAGAAAAGGGCTGATCTATTTGCTTCTTTACCATAATGCAGGTGATCGATTAAGGATCATCTTGGCCCTCATGTCTTAACCTCGTTCATAATAAATGTATTCTTTGATTTTCTGAAAGTCTTTACTTTATTATTTTCTGTTCGTAATAATAGACGACAGCAATACGAATTGCAAATATGTTTTGATAATGCAAGACACATGACATTAACATTATGATTGTCTAGTCAATTACTTATAAATCCTTTTTTAAGGCCAAAGTATGCTCTTTAATAGCTATTCTCTGTAAGCATTTAAACTTTTTCGGCACGCATAGTCACGGATATTGCTTAAACTTATTCCACATGTTGCCATCAGTGAACTATTCAGAAAAATAGTGTTAGAAATTCCAAATATTGCCCTGTTGCCATGGAAACAGTGTGCAAAGTTGAGTTTTTGATGAAAAACGCAATATTTACCACTTATTTAAAAAAAAAATGCAGCCATCTCCAATTAAGTGAATTACATAAATAGATAGATGAACATTTGCTTAATCAAACGCAAGAAAAAAGCTAAGGGGAACATATGATCGTTTTTGCATAAATAAGATTTTAAAATACCTCATCACCAAAAAATACAAATTACCTCCCTTAGTTATTTAGAAAAATAAAAAAACATGAATAACCTCCCTTGGAATTTTAGATTTTTGTTTTATTGGGGTTTTGAGCCGTTTTAACATTATTTCAGTAATATCACAGCATCAATTCACTTGTTTGTGATCCCTGGGCAAACAAACCAGTACTATACAAGGAAATGTACCTTGCCCAAGGGTACTCCACCATAATTGGTGCGGGGCACTTTTGGATCGAACCTGTGACTCTAGATTCATATTCACTGACGCTGAACGTTCAAACCTACATGAACAGATAATTATCAGATGTATAACCAAGGACTTTCCTAATACCATTTGTCAAAATATGGTCAAAGTCGTCTGCTGCATAATTGTCGTATGAGGGAAAGGGTTAAACCCTTCAATTTTTTTGCATACTTTTGCTGTACCTGTACCTGTTTTTATTGGCTAAAAACGAATGCTTTTTTTCCAATAGTATTTCATAAATAAGTTGTCTATCGGGGTTTATGATAGACACTTTTTGAAAGTGTATTCGTGTTTTTCTTAAAAATATATTATACATTAATACAAATAATGATGAACATTACTTTCACGTATAAAATGCGTCACCCAACTTGACATGTAAAATAATATACTTCTTTATTTGAATCATAACAACTAATGATAACTATGTTTGAAGATTACAATTTTCCATGTTTTATATCACTAACTAATCCTTCTATTTTGATTTTTAGCTCGTCTGATTTTTTTTATCACTAACTAATCCTTCTATTTTGATTTTTAGCTCGTCTGATTTTTTTGGGAAAAAAAGACGAGATATTGTCGTCACTTGATCGTCGTAGTCGTCGTCGGCGGCGTTGGTTAAGTTTTGCGTTTAGGTCTAGGTCACTTACATGAAAACTATCAAACCTAACACTTTGAAACTTGGAAAACTTGTTCATCTAATACTTTTCTTCACATTGTATGCTGAAGATGCTAAGTGTAGCCTTTTTTGGGGTAAAAAACATCATTTTTGATGTATTTTTGTCGATTTCGAGAATTGGACATTGTTTGTTAAGTTTTACGTTTAGGTCACTTACATGGAAACTATCAAACCTAATTCTTTGAAACTTGTTCGTCTAATACCTTTCTTCACGTTGTATGCTAAAGATGCTGAGTGTTGTCTGTTTTTTTATGTAAAAAACATAGATTTTGATGAATTTTGGTTGATTTTGAGAATTGGCGGTGTTGGTTAATTTTTGCGTTTAAGTCACATACATGTAAACTATCAAACCTTGATGCTGAGGCCTGGTTTTTTTTTGTAAAAATATCAATTTTGATGTATTTTGGTTGATTTTGAGAATTGGACATAGTTGGTTAAATTTTGCATTTAGGTCACTTACATGGAAACTATCAAACCTATTACTTTAAAATTAGGAAAACTTGTGCATCTAATAACCTTCTTCACATTAAATGATAAAGAGGCTGAGCGGGCCTGTTTTGTAGGGTAACACACATAAATATTGATGTATTTTGGTTATTTATGAGAATTCAACATAATTTCTTCACTTTTTCTTACATTGAATTCAAATTTTCGCCAAGTAATAAAAACATGATGTATTTCAAACGTATTATGAATATCTTCAATCAGATTGTGTTTTTGGGGTCAAGGTCACTGTTACAAAAAATAGAGGCACTGTTCCCCATAGCTTTTTTTCATTTCTTGTGAGAAGAGATGTTGATCTTCATGCATTCATTGTTCATTTGTATTCATATGGCCGCATTAAATTTTTATAACCATTCAAAAAACGGCAAAAAAGTGTTATTTTTTCCCGTAAAAAACACCATTTTCAAAAAAAATAAAAGGAGGGTTTGGGACCACATTAAATTTTAACAATTTGATAATCAATTGTTTTCTACTTAATTTCCTTCATCAAATGATGACTTTTGGTAGAAAATATGATCCATTTTGTTTAACCCACATGCTGGCAATATTTAAATAAACATTAAACAATTTTCTCTTTTTTTTTTTTAAATTTTAAAATGATACATTTTGTATCCATGGTAACTAATTTTAGAGGCACTGTTCCCCATAGCTTTATTTCATTTCTTGTGAGAAGAGATGATGACCTTCATGCATCCATTGTTCATTTGTATTCATATGAACGCATTAAATTTGTATAACCATTCAAAAAATGGCAAAAAAGTGTTCTTTTTCCCCGTAAAAAATATCATTTCAAAGAAGGGTTTGGGACCACATTTAACAATTTGATAATCAATTGTTTTCTAATTAATTTCTTTCATCAAATGATGACTTTTGGTAGAAAATATGATCCATTTTTTTTAACCCTCATGCTGGCAATATTTAAATAAACATTAAACAATTTTTTTTATTTTTTTTTAATTTTAAAATGATACATTTTGTATCCATGGTAACTAATTTTAGAGGCAATGTTCCCCATAGCTTTTTTTCATTTCTTGTGAGAAGAGATGTTGACCTTCATGCATCCATTGTTCATTTGTATTCATATGAACGCATTAAATTTTTATAACCATTCAAAAAATGGCAAAAAAGTGTTCTTTTTTCCCGTAAAAAATACCATTTCAAAGAAGGGTTTGGGACCACATTTAACAATTTGATAATCAATTGTTTTCTAATTAATTTTTTGGTAGAAAATATGATCCATTTTTTTTTAACCCTCGTGCTGGCAATATTTAAATAAACATTAAACAATTTTTTTTTTTTTTTTTTAAATTTTAAAATGATACATTTTGTATCCATGGTAACTAATTTTAGAGGCAATGTTCCCCATAGCTTTTTTTCATTTCTTGTGAGAAGAGATGTTGACCTTTATTGCATCCATTGTTCATTTGTATTCATATGAACGCATTAAATGTTTATAACCATTCAAAAAATGGCAAAAAAGTGTTATTTTTCCCCGTAAAAAATACCATTTCAAAGAAGGGTTTGGGACCACATTTAACAATTTGATAATCAATTGTTTTCTAATTAATTTCTTTCATCAAATGATGACTTTTGGTAGAAAATATGATCCATTTTTTTTAACCCTCATGCTGGCAATATTTAAATAAACATTAAACATTTTTTTTTTTTTTTTTTTTTAAATTTTAAAATGATACATTTTGTATCCATGGTAACTAATTTTAGAGGCAATGTTCCCCATAGCTTTTTTTCATTTCTTGTGAGAAGAGATGTTGACCTTCATGCATCCATTGTTCATTTGTATTCATATGAACGCATTAAATTTTTATAACCATTCAAAAAATGGCAAAAAAGTGTTCTTTTTCCCCGTAAAAAATACCATTTCAAAGAAGGGTTTGGGACCACATTTAACAATTTGATAATCAATTGTTTTCTACTTAATTTCCTTCATCAAATGATGACTTTTGGTAGAAAATATGAACTTTTGCATATATATCTTCATTTATGCTAAAAACTGATTGGAAAATATAGTGGATTTCCCATTGAAATCAGTCCTATAAAAAACGAGAGCCGGTTGCTATGGCAATTAAAGTCTATAGCAAAGTTTTTTTTGCCATTTTCCATTTCTTTCATCAAGTTGAGAAAATGTGTGAAGTTTGAACAAAATCCGTGACCATGCGTGCCACACTCCCTATATGGGAGTGCAAATGCTTACGTTTCTTGCGTTTTTTTCGTAAATAGGTAGCATCTATAGATATATTATGACTGTCAATATGACTGGAACGTTCATAGGTAACAGGTGTAAGATTTTTTTTTTTTTTTCAATAACCCATGAATCTTTCTGAAATGAAACTGGCCAAATCCATGGGGGCCGCCATTTTGGGTATGTATAAAATGAGACGAGAAACACGGATTGAAAAAATTATTGTTGTCTTTTTAATCTTTTTTTTAAATCGATATTTTGGGTATGTATAAAATAAGCCAAAAAACACGGATTGAAATCATTGTCGTCTTTTTAATCATTTTTTATTTTAAATCGATATTTAAGATCATTAAAGTGCTGTGTTATGTGGGAATAACATTTGTACGAAAAGTTAAACATAAATGGAACTCTGTAAGAAATATGTTTTCCTGTTCGTCTAAAAAACGACACAGCAATAGCCTTCTATGCCCGAACCTAAATTTTGACTGTATCGTAGCCAAAGAAGGACGTGACGTCATTTCCGTAACACTTCAGCTTGGCGTAACATCTATGGAGCGACGTCGTTTCCCGTAAAAAAAGTGGTATCAACATGAAAGACCCCAAATTCCTATACATGAGCTATTGACTCACTCATTCAAAGTATAATTATTTATCAAACATTGTGGCAAAAGGATAACTTTCTCATAAGGAGCAATTGTTCTTTTGGCGACAATCTTTTCTTAAATCGTCTGTTGCAAAGGCCTCAGAAACCGTCTCTAATAGGGAAAAGGTTCAGCAGAAATGTGACCCTTTAAATAATTTGTTCCTGTCATATTAACTGGTTGAAAAGGGCAGTCGCCAGGTGGCATCAGAAAATGGCTGATCTTTTTGCTTCTTTGCCATAATGCAGGTGATCGATTAAGGATCATCTTGGCCCTCATGTTTTAACCTCGTTCATTATAAATGTATTCCTTGATTTTCTGAAAGTCTTTACTTTATTATTTTCGGTTCGTAATAATAGACGACAGCAATACGAATTCCAAATATGTTTTGATTATGCAAGAAACATTACATTTGTTGTTTATATTTCAATTTTGATTATTTCATCATTTACAGTAAGTAAATTATTAAGCGCCCAAAATGACCTTAGTTGTCAACGGGCCTTAAAACACCATTCATTCATTCATTAATAACCCTTTTCAGAACAGTATTTTCTGGGATAATGGTGACTTCTGATTTGACATTCATAGCTAAAAAAAGGAAGGTCAACATGCCTGTTTGCTAGTTTTAAGAACGAACTTTAATTGAATACAGGTTTATGGCTTAATTGGGTTGTTGGGAAAGAGCCATTTGATAATAATGCAATTATGGTCACCTATGGACAATGAGTTGCTTCCATCTGAACAAAATAGCACAGTTGATAAACATACCCATAACTGATATATTTATATAATATAGCTAGGTCAACAGTGCTATTTTAAGAACATTGCACTGACTCTTTTAACAAGGATGTTTGTCAAATTAATTTTAGGGGTCGATTTTGTCTATTACAGGTAACGCTTTGGCCGCATGGAGAACGGTAATAGAGACAGACGACAAATTTCAATCGTTGTGGGTAGCTGTCTGTTCCGTTTTAATGTGTGTCGAGTACTCGATTGTCATCTTTAAGAAAAAAGGACTTGAGTGGACATGGTGCGTATAACTCGACAATATTGGCCTGATCCTGACATTTTGAAAGAGATATACATTATAAAGACATGCGTGTATTTTACTGTACATATCACTATGTGTCTTTTATCACACCCTATATTGAAATATAATAAAGTATATCTATACACGCTATATATATATTATATATATACGGAGAGACAAGATAAGGGGGAGTCAACTGCTCTTTTCCAGACAATATCTCTCTTCGTATTTTAGTATTCCATCAACTCCTACGTTATGGGTAATCATTAAGACGACTATACATGTTGTTTGCCAACAGTATATGGTTTAAGTGTCAAATCGAGGGCTTGGTGTAAAACGGTTGTAACTCGAATCGGTATTTTTTTACCAAGATTAATCACCCCGCTATAAAGTCTTCACAAGCGTTAAATCATTTTTCTTGGTAAACAATGGAAATTTAGGTGCCATTGCTCGTTCTGAGCAATGGCACCTAAATTTGCATTGTTTACAAAGGGGTCAAAATTGCCCCTAAACCAGGGTTTTCTAAATAGGATTTGAGTTACAACCGTTTTGCACCAAACCCTCGAAATGCTAATTATCTAGAGCTCGAAAATATGATGACGAAATCTATAAATCTATAACACTGAATGCATATTTTTATATGTTTTATATCTTTTTTAAGTGTCGTATTCTTCAAGTTCAGTTCTTCGTTTAAGAATAATAAACAAGTACCCACCCGGTGAGCTATACTGACCTTTGACAGCTCTTGATTTTTCGAAGAATATTGTCTGCATCAACACTAGGATTCGTATCTCTCCTAGTAATCATATTTACTTTATTTGATTTCAAGTTCAAAATAAATAAACCGCATTACACGATTTCACTTATTGTCATCTCCATTTAATACTTTCCCACTTGAAAACGCATTTTGACGCATTTGTAGCAGGCGCTAATGAAAGCACTGTCGCTCATAATGAGCAATTTCTCCATTTGAAATTTTCCCTGTTTTTGCCAATATGTTTAAAGTGCAGATTCCTTATTTTGATATGCGACGCGTCAGACAATTTGGGATCTGGATCAGGTTTGGCATTATTTAAAATTATATTGGTGGGAAACTAGTGGGGCTACCTGTATAGTTTTTGTCGAAAGTATCATTTAGGATATGTTACTAACAGTGAAGGCTCTGGTGAGACTGTGCGGAGACAATGGCTCGTCGGAGTTTTCCCTGTACGCAGATATACGTGTACATTAAGATCATACAAAGCGCGATATTTGCGCTTAAGGTTTTTCACTACCTCTTCAAATACAATATACAAACACATGTGAAAACGACGCTAGTGTCGTAATACGAAACACACAGACATGAGAATACATGTCCGGACGGGTGAATACCCAGTAAACTCCAGGATTTTGTTTGAATGGTGATTTACCTCACTTTCAATAGTAATTAAGTAATATAATGGCGTTTATTGTGTAAATTATCAGTAACTGCTGGTTAGTATACGCTGACAAAAACGTATTAGTTGTTATGTTGGAATGCATGAGTCGTAATGTTGTCCGTGTATCTGTCAATGAGGGAATCCGCCATTACCAGCTCATCAGTTGTAATGTAGTCTGTGCAACAAGCCAAGGAGGGAATCCATAATTACCAGCGCATCAGTCGTAATGTAGTCTGTGTAACAAGCCAAGGAGGGAATCCATAATTACCAGCGCATCAGTCGTAATGTTGTCCGTGCAACAAGCCAAGGAGGGTATCAATTATTACCAGCCAATCAGTCGTAATGTTGTCTGTAAGCCAATGAGGGAATCCATCATTACCAGCCAATCAGTCGTAATGTTGTAAGTGTAATAAGCCAATGAGGGAATCCATCATAACCAGCCAATCAGTCGTAATGTTGTTAGTGTAATAAGCCAATGAGGGAATCCATCAGTCGTAATGTTGTCTGTTCAACAAGCTAATGAGGGAATCCGCCATTATCAGCTAATCAGTCGTAATGTTGTCTGTGCAACAAGCCAAGGGGGGATGTAATAAACCATGGGAGGAGTCCATCAGTCGTAATGTTGTCTGTGTAACAAGCCACGGAGGGAATACATCATTACCAGCCAATCAGTCGAAATGTTGTCTGTGCAATAAGCCAAGGAGGGTATACACCATTACCAGCCAATCAGTCGTAATGTTGTCTGTGCAACAAGCCAAGGAGGGAAACCATTATTACCAGCCGATCAGTCGAAAAGTTGTCTGTGCAATAAATCAAGGAGGGAATACATCATTACCAGCCTATCAATCGTAATGTTGTCTGTGCAACAAGCCAAGCGGGTAATCCATCAATACTAGCGCATCAGTCGTAATGTTGTCAGTGCAACAAGCCAAGGAGGGAATCCGTCATTTCCAGCGCATCAGTCAAAATGTAGTCTGTGCAACAAGCCAAGGAGGGAATCCGTCATTACCAGCGCATCAGTCAAAATGTAGTCTATGCAACAAGCCAAGGAGGGAATCCGTCATTACCAGCGCATCAGTCGAAATGTAGTCTGTGCAACAAGCCAAGGAGGGAATCCGTCATTACCAGCGTATCAGTCGTAATGTAGTCTGTGCAACAAGCCAATGAGGGAATCCGTCATTACCAGCGCATCAGTCAAGATGTAGTCTGTGCAACAAGCCAAGGAGGGAATCCGTCATTAACAGCGCATCAGTCAAAATGTAGTCTGTGTAACAAGCCAATGAGGGAATCCATCATTACCAGCCAATCAGTCGTAATGCTGTCTGTGTAATAAGCCAAGGGGGGAATCTATCAGTCGTAATGTTGTGTGTGCAACAAGCCAATGAGGGAATCCGTCATTACCAGCGCATCAGTCGAAATGTTGTCTCCGCAACAAGCCAAGGAGGGAATCCATCATTACCAGCCAATCAGTCGTAATGGTGTCTGTGTAATAAGCCAAGGAGGGAATCCATCAGTCGTAATGTTGTCTGTGCAACAAGCCAATGAGGGAATCTGTCATTACCAGCGCATCAGTCGAAATGTTGTCTGTACAACAAGCCAAGGGGGGAATCCATCATTACCAGCTCATCAGTCGTAATGTTGTCTGTACAACAAGCCAAGGGGGGAATCCATCATTACCAGCTCATCAGTCGTAATGTTGTCTGTACAACAAGCCAAGGGGGGAATCCATCATTACCAGCTCATCAGTCGTAATGTTGTCTGTACAACAAGCCAAGAGGGGAATCCATTATTACCAGCTCATCAGTCGTAATGTTGTCTGTGCAGCAAGCAAAGGCGGGTATCCATCATTTCAAGCTCATCAGTATTAATGTTGTTCGTGCACAAAGCCAAAGAGGGAATATTATGTTGTCTGTGCAACAAGCGTACCAGTCGTAATGTTGTCCATGCAACAAGACACTGATGGAATCCATCACTACCAGCCAATCAGTCGAAAAGTTGTCTGTGCAATAAATCAAGGAGGGAATCCGTCATTACCAGCGTATCAGTCGTAATGTTGTCTGTGCAACAGGCCAAGGAAGGAATCCGTCATTACCAGCGTATCAGTTGTAATGTAGTCTGTGCAACAAGCCAAGGAAGGAATCCGTCATTACCAGCGGATCAGTCAAAATTATGTTTGTGTAACAAGCCAATGAGGGAATCCGTCATTACCAGCGCATCAGTCGAAATATAGTCTGTGCAACAAGCCAAGGAGGGAATCCGTCATTACCAGCGCATCAGTCGAAATGTAGTCCGTGCAACAAGCCAAGGAGGGAATCCGTAATTACCAGCGCATCAGTCGAAATGTTGTCTATGTAACAAGCCAATGAGGGAATCCATCATTACCAGCCAATCAGTCGTAATGTTGTCCGTGCAGCAAGCAAAGGCGGGTATCCATCATTTCCAGCTCATCAGTATTAATGTTGTCTGTGCACAAAGCCAAAGAGGGAATATTATGTTGTCTGTGCAACAAGCGTATCAGTCGTAATGTTGTCCGTGCATCAAGACACTGATGGAATCCATCATTACCAGCGCATCAGTCGTTATGTTGTCTGTGCAACAAGCGTATCAGTCGTAATGTTGTCTGTGCAACAAGACAAGGAGTGAATTCATCATTACCAGCGCACCAGTTGTTATGTTGTATATGCAACATGCCAATGAGGAAAACCATCACTACCAGTGCATCAGTCGTAATATGTCCGAGCGACAACCCAAAGAACGAATCCATCATTTCCAGCTCATCGGTATTAATGTTGTCCGTAATAAAATAGTCAAAGAGAGAATCCATGATTACCAGCGCATCAGTCATTATGTCGTCCGTGCATCAAGCCAAGGAGGGAATCTATCAGTTGTTATGTCGTCCGTGCAATAAGCCAATGTAAATGCTACAGTCAAATGATAAACTAACTATTGTGTTATTCGTCCATAAGGAATGCAAAACAGAACCGGGAGTTTATGCGCCTGATATAGATGTTTTCAACGCAGACGACTTTACCAAAACTCGTAGCAGGTATTCTTCGCAGCATTTGACACAGAAGGGAGGAACTGGATATGCATACAGCTAAACATACATTGTTACACGAATCAACGATTCATGCACTTAACTTTTCTTTAAAGGTGGAGCCCATGTTTTCTGATCTACCTAGGATCTACCATGCCGCTGGTATGGCAGTTGCAGCTGAAACAGCGTGACAACTTCATGAATCAACTGTTCTCCATCTCAGATACCCAAAATAGTGATCCAGGACCGCAAGCTGTGGTTGCTAATTCATCCGGTAGTGCAACACAAACAACTAAAGCTACAGTACAGGTAAAGCTAGTCAATCTCTAAGTTAAGGCTACTCTACGGGTAGGGTAATTCAGGTCCTACTTTCAGGACAATTTCTAAACATAGACCTCAAGAATAGTAATGCGCCATTTTAGTGAGTTTTTTTAATATAAGTCACGTACTTCCGTACCATCTTGGTATTATCGCATACATACCAACCAACTGTGGTGGTTACATAGCAGAACTCAGACATACCAAAGCGAAATTCTGGCATTTTGCAGTGACATAGTTTTCGCATGCATCGTTTTTTCTTCCACAAAATACAAAAGTTTACATCTCAAACGTAATTAAAGCCTAACTAACACAAGACATACACTTAATTATAAAAATGGATTGATTATAATAATCGAAATGTATCTGGCTCAATAACTCGCTACGGTGTAAGTTAAAGTAGTTGTCCTAGGATTTTCTGCGAAACAAACATAGACACGTACCATGTTAAAAAGCTCTTTATTAAACGTCTGACAGAAAATATATCACCATACAAGTTATAACGCCTGTATGGGATGCCATAATTGGATGAGCCGCAATCAGCTATTTGCCTAAAATAAAAATATATTAACGAGGCAAAAACTGAATTAGATAAACAAAAATTCCAACATAACTTTATGCCATAATTTTAATATTTTTTATTACAAAATATTTTTAAAATTAAATATGGAATTGAATAAAAGTTAAAAGTGTCTGGCGAGGCTGTAATCATATTTTACCGTTTTCTTTTTTTCAGTTACAAGATGTCAGCTGGCAAACAATTCTGACTATCAGCAATGACACTTGGGTCATTATTGTCAACGAATCATTGGTGTACCTGGTTATATTTTCACGTTGGCTATTACCACGTGGGGAGATAACGCGAGCGTTTCTGGCGGACATGCTGCTTGAATTCTTGGCCATCGCATCAGACATAATGGAGTTGTTAGCTTTGTTCGACGAGGCGAGAGTTCGAGAAAATTTGATGCTTACTTATTGGATTCTAATCGCTTGGTCTGTAAGTTTCATACAGTTTATACCAGTGTTACTACATAAGCGAAAATATCGACATATAAAGAGAGGACATGGAAACTGTCTTAAGAAAGCCTGTGGGACCAATTTCACGGAAATCTTGGCGACGCTCATGAACATAGTGGTACAGGACGGGTCGTTTTTGGTTGTGCGGATGTACATAATGGTAAAACTGAACTTTGTCACCTACAGTTTGACCTTCTTTGTTATGAAGAACATACTGTCATTGCTGATTCTGTTTTATAGATTAATGATTTTGTTTCATAATCTGCCATGCTGCTGTGGAAAGACGCACCAACTCAGTAATTCCCTTAAGAGGACGAAAACCATTTCCTACGATTTATAAAGTGCGTTTTAGCCTTACGCTATACCTTGCTAATATTTGCCTGATATTGACTATCTAACGGAATAACTTGCTAATATGTGCCTGTTATTGTATATTTGTCTAATATTGACTGTCTAACGGGATAACTGGCTAATATTGGCCTGATATTGACTGTATAACGTTATAATTTACTAATATTGGCCTGATATTGACTGTCTTACGTTATAACTTGCTAATATTGTCCTGATATTGACTGTTTAACGTTATAACTTGCTAATATTGGCCTGATATTGACTGTCTAACGTTATAACTTGCTAATATTGGCCTGATATTGACTGTCTAACGTTATAACTTGCTAATATTGACCTGATATTGACTGTCTAACGGGATAACTTGCTAATATTGGCCTGATATTGACTGTCTTACGGGATAACTTGCTAATATTGGCCTGATATTGACTGTCTTACGGGATAACTTGCTAATATTGGCCTGATATTGACTGTCTAACGGGATAACTTGCTAATATTGGCCTGATATTGACTGTCTTACGGGATAACTTGCTAATATTGGCCTGATATTGACTGTCTAACGTTATAACATGCTAATATTGTCCTGATATTGACTGTCTTACGTTATAACTTGCTAATATTAGTCTGATATTGACTGTCTAACGGGATAACTTGCTAATATTGGTCTGATATCGACTGTCTTACGGGATAATTTGTCAATTTTATAGGTTATTGATCATGTTTTGTGAAATCATCGTTGGACCGAGTTCTTTGGCTGACGTTGCCGAGCTTGCTTCACAGTACAGGGCCAATAAACCCTTTATTGCAAACTTCAATGTATGTAAATGTATTTTATGTGAAGTTGTTCTCGCTTGACAGTTTTTTAATGCTTAATTTGACTTTTCTGAAAATATTTTACCTAAAGCTGTGTTTTATGTATTGAAGTAACAAAGATGGCATAACTATTAATGAACCGTAGGTGCACGAAGTCTCATGAATATTAAAGAGCCGCTGGATTTTTTTTTTCACGGTGTTCGATTGAAAAAAAAAAGGCTGGATTCAGTTTTATCAAGAACATATTTGTTATAATTCCTTGTTTACAGAGGCAATATAATATAAGCTTTATATTTACAATGATAGTTTTTCGTTCTCGTCCAAAATCATTGAAAATCTTTCATGTCGAAAAGGTGTAATAACAAAGTATAATACTACTCGGATAAAACGCTATCCGAACCATAACATTAGCGAGGTCACTATCTTTCAACCGTTCAACGATTAAACGACATACAAATCAAAACAGAGTATTCTGCAAAACCATGTAAATACATAAAGGAAATAAAAATGAATGCATGTTTGTTTACATGTAAACAATAGTTCCGTCCTGAGCTTGTTTATTATGCGGAATAATCGCATACCCTTATAGTCTGGTAGCCAAATGAGATATTTTTAACTTGAACCTGGAAATTTCTTATATAGTTATCTTCCCGACTGATTTGTATCGTCCTAGTTGTCCCCCTTTCAGAATCCGCCGGATGGAATTTGATCAGCCTTTGACAATTTGAGAATTTCAAGATGGCGTCCAAGATGGCCTACATTTCATGCAATTGGTCAAAACATATCTCATGTTATTCATAAGCTTGTATTACGGTGTCTAGACATATGTTTAAGGGGTCGAGGAATCTATTGAAACCATTTGTATGGTCGATGATGTAATTAAATCATATAACATCCAATATGGCCGCCAACAATGACCACTATTTTATGATTTTTGGAATATATATGTAGATTTAATGGCTTAAGAAATCATTTGAAGGTACAAGTATAATCATATACCGATTACTTCTTAGAAAATCCAAGATGGCCGCAAGTAAGAGGTACCGTGTTTCCTGTTTTTGCATCACACTTGCTTTCTTCATATTTGATCTAGGATTAACATTCTTTGGGTATATACATGGGTTTCATGGGTCAATGTATATATTGAAACCAACTAGAAAATTAGGTAATTATTATGTAATATTTTAGATTTTTCTCTCCCCTTATTTGCATTTTACATCCGTCCTTCAGCTGTCCGTCTGATACACTTTGATTTCCGTTCAATAACATATCGTCCATTATACCCAGTCTTCAAACTTTATGGGATGATTGGTCTAATTGAGTAGATGATCCCTACTGTTTCTGGGGTTACTAGGACTTAGGTCAAGGTCACAGAGACCTTAACGGTTCAATCCGTTTCGGAAAATTTACCCCCAAGAACCCTTAGTCCAAGAGTCTTCAAACTACATAGGATGATTAAAAACTATTGAGAGATGCACTTTTTTCGAAAAGGTATCTTCTAGTTCAAAATAACATCCAACGCGAAAGCTTCTTGATCTTAGCAAAAGATCAACAATTGGAATGGTAATACAAATTATCAGCAGAATAATTTTGAGGGAGAAGAGTTTTCACTTAAATCAATTTAAGTTCATCCTCGGTACCCAGGCTATACGTAAAATATGGTATCATATATTTTATGAATAGCCTGGGTACCAATGATTATTTAATTATAACAGCCCAATCTTTGGTGGCCATGTTTTTACACCAATCAACGTGTTTTAAAGGAATCTCATAAAGGGCTAACTAGGGAATATTTCTATAAACTTATTGGAAAATCGGCTCGAAACTGTTCACTATAACGCCATAAAAGGCAAAACAGATCCGCCCCATTTCGACCAATCCAGATGGCTTGAAGGAATCTCATAGAGGGTCACCCAACGAACATTTCTACACAATAATTCAATTGGCAACATACTTTTGGAGAAGAAATTAAAAATCGCCTTGATACTTTCGGAGGAGATGATTTTAAATTGTTTTCTTTTAACCATATAAGGCCATGTTTTTCAACCAATCAACATTGATCAAAAGAATATGATAAAGGAGCATGAAAGAAACATTGCTACACAAATTATTTGAAAATTTGCCATCCAGTAAGGGAGGGGAAACTCTTTTAAATGTGGTTTTTTCGATTGCCAAGGAAACCAGACTTTGACATGGATTCAAAGAAATGAAGGAATTTAGAAGAGAACGTTGTGAAGCTGTTTACTATGAAGGTTTAAACCAATTGGCCCAGTCATTACAGAGGAGAAGTCGTCAAAAATTGTTGCACAGACGGAATGACGGATTGACGCAAGTAGACACGCACGACGAAAAATTCTCCATAACAAAAGCTCGACTGGCTTTCAGCCAGTGGTGCTTTAAGTACACAGCACATTTAAATTCAATTAAGCGGAACACTTGACAATCTCGTTTATTTAAATAGGTTATCTCCTCGGATAGTATCTAACGATTTTTTATGCGATTTGATTGGCTGACGAAACGGTCAGTCTGAGAAGACCTGTTTTAGGCAGTCATCAGATCTATACGAGCGAGTGCTACTGCAGCACAGATAAGGCCTGATTTCAATCAGATTGGACTATTCCCATACTGTGGGTAGTGAATCAGTTTCTGGTAGCTTGATTCGGTTCAACCATTTTAATGCTATTTTTTCTAAAAAAATAATGAATCCAGCTTTGCATTTTGAAATGTCTTTACCAAATTCTAGGAATATCAAGATAAACATGTTGAATTAAGCAACCAGTAACATATATAGCCTGCTCAGACGCTGTATATGCGCCAGCTTGCCTTGCACTATAATGTTGGAAGGAATTTCACACAATCGCTTCTAGAAGTCAAAGTAACGCCATATTGAGGTCGGATACTCAAACAAGTCCGCCACGAAGTTACCTTCGTTCAGAGTGGCCACAAACACAGGAGAGTCGAATGCGTTTTTGTTTTATACGTATCAATATCCTGCTAAACACTGTAGAAAAAAGATAAGCCTGTATATTCGTGCGTTATTGTCTTGGTCTATATATCTCGCCGCTAATGTCTGAATTTATAGATAGAAAGATATATCTTTATTTGACAAGCAAACAAGTACATATTCATATATACATATTTGAAAGCAAAGCACCTACTTCAAAATGCATTATTTATGGTAATGATACAAGCAAGAATAATAGAATCAGCATGTCATTACGGCCTGTAGCGATACTCTTCATTGAGAAGGTGCACGCTTAAAATTATGCAGCGACTGATTGTGCAAGGGATGGTGCATGGGATGGCGATCCGGGTGTTCTCTGGAACGAATTACGATTAAGAACGGGTCAGTCAAAAATACGGTCTAGTTGCAATTGTAAACAGAGAAGAACAATGAAAAACTCTTCATGTATAAGACATCGATGTCTTTCCGTTTCTAATAAAGAACTACGTTTGAAATTAAAATAGATGATAGGCTTTTCTAACGTCTAGGATAAATACAATATGGACAGTAAGATAAAGTTCTACTTTATCCGTCGCGTCTCCGCCATTGCCTTCGACAATATGCTAATTATATATGAGCCGTCCCACGAGAAAACCAACAGTGTGGACTCTGCGTAAGGTATCGACCCAGATCAGCCTAAGCATGCGCAGACTAACCCGGACAGACACTTTTCGCCTACTGTGTTTTATTATGTTTCATGAATTTAACTCTTTACCTCTACCCCCTTCAGGGGGAATGTGTCTGCCGGATTAGTCTGCGCGGATTGCGCAGTCTGATCTGGATCGATATATTACGCAGAGTCCATAACGTTGGTTTTCTCGTGGAACGGCTCATAAATTACTGTAAAACGCAAATTGTATACATAATATCAAACACTTCAACAGGTTTTCAAAAGCACGACATTAAACAGATTTGCAGCAGACAACTTTCAAAACATCTTTGAAAAACATGGAAAATATCTATAAATGAACCGGTAATTATTTGAGAGAGTGCCGAGCCCCGGTAGCTCAGTCAGAAAGAACGCGGGCTGTCAAGCCAGGGGTTGTGAGTTAAAATCCCAGCTCGGCCAACTCCGATGTTTGACAAAAGTCATTGTGAAATGCGTCATTCGTCTTTCACCAATGGACTTACACTCTATGTGGAAAAGCAGCCACTTGCTTGAAAGTATGTTGTGTTGAGTACTGGTATAAGAAAGCTAGTAAACGTATGAGTAGGTGAACTGGCCGCCGTGATATGACTGAAAAATTGTTGAAAACCGTGTTAAACTCCAATCAATCAATCAATTTAAGAGAGTTGAAATTATTGTGGAAAATGGAGATTTTCTTTCTTTTGAAACAATTATTTGAAAATGTGCAAACGTTCTCTAATGCTTTGGAGAATATGATAAATATAGGGGAAACTATTTACAAATTGATACAGAATTTAGATAAATTATGTTTTAACAAAGAATCATATTTCTATCGAATTGAAGAGATCTCATTTGACGCATTGTAAGCAAAACGATTGTAACTACACTTTGTAACATAGTTCGGTTACGATCGTTTGCATTTAGCACAACAGGGTTTTAGCTACGCGATGTTTTGTGTGGGATACCTTCCGTAACGGTTATGCACCGTTTGTTTCTGGATGATCATTATTTTTCACTTTAAAGGCTTGGTTTGTTTATTTGTAGACGTTGCATTGGTAAGTTACTATTTTGAAGAGCAGTTCCTCCCGTTCCCATCATGTTTTTAACTGTTTTCAGTGAGCATACACACGTTTATAGATATTTTCTATATTTTATTTGCTCAAGATTTTCTGCATGTGGGAAAGCGTAAATAAAATCGACATTTCACGTACGAGTTGCCCCGCTGTTTAGTGGTGTGTTCTGATCACACAAGCAACAGCGAGTGCTATGAATAATATCGACGGCTTGGCGTGAAACGGTTGTAACTTAAAACCTATTTTGAAAACCCTGGCTTAGGGGCAATTTTGACCCCTTTGTAAACAATGCAAGTTTAGCTGCCATTGCTCAGAACGAGCAATGGCACCTAAGTTTCCATTGTCTACCAAGAAAGATGATTCAACGCTTTTAAAGACTTTATTGCGAGGTGATTAACCTTGGTAACAAAATACCAATTTCAGTTACAACCGTTTCACGCCAAGCCCTCGATATTAATGATCATGATAATTATAGAATCATTTGTTGGTGATATTCATTTAGAATGTACATGATGGCCGGAATGATAGTTCACGAACGTGGAATTCGTTCATTTGTCGGAGCACACTTATAACTTGACTATTATCCAAAGATGTTGAGATAACGAGATGATTAGCTTTTAACCGAATTCCGATTGAATAGTTCTGTGCCAAACTACCGTAGCTGATACATTTAATGTTCATCGTAAATGCTTGAACATCCATCAAGTAATCTTACAATGAACATAATTGTGGGGGGGACCCCTTTTATAAAAATAATGAGTAAAATCTATTCACCCTTTCCAGCATATGACACATATGCAACAAACGACTTTGGAAACATTATTGCAAAGTATTGAAACTCTCAATAAATGAAGGTTTCATACATGTATAGAGTTAACCCGTTCCCTCATATAGACGCTTTCTGACGCCTCTGCAGCAGACGGCTTTTTGAAAACATAGTGACAAAACGTGCAATTTCTCCTTTTGCCACAATGTTTTCCAATTTTTGTCATAGGTTATCCATTCAACTATGGAGATTTTTTTATGTTTTGACAAAAATAAGTTCAAAGTTGTCTGCTACAGAATTGAGGGAAAGGGTTAAAGACATTGTTGCAAAAGCGTAATATGTTTGATGTTTTAAGCAAGATATCCATTTGCAACGATGTTTTAAAAAGTATTCTGTTGCAGCTGCTACAAAATACGTACGCATATGGGAAATGGTTAAAAACAGCCTGATTATTTTACACGACGATCTATCGTGAGAAAGAACCTGGAGAATATAAAGAGGTGACTTTGTAGAAATCAACAGCTTCAAGGTAAAGCAGCCCAACCAAGTGATCAGGAAGTAACAAAGATAGACGTGGCTATTACATGTAAGAATAAGGAGACATATTCGGGTATGTCATTTTTCAGTACATACACATTTATAGAAACTAACGTATCACAGTAGTCACGACATGCATGTCTTTAACTCTTTCCCAAATACAACAAACCTGCAGAAGACAACTTAAAAAACATAGAACCTCTCTATTTATGAAAGTATAATTGAGGCGTACCACGAGAAAATCAACATTGTGGACTCTGCGTAAAGTATCGACCCGGATCAGCCTAAGCATGCCGCGCAAGCTTACCCGGACAGACACCTTCGCCTCCTGTGGATTTTCTGTTTTAGGAATCATTAATCTATAAATATATCTCCCTGAGACGTAATGTGTCGGCCCGGATCGGACTGCACAGGCTGATCTGGGTCGTTACATTTCGCAGAGGCCATAATGTTGGTTTTCTCGCGGGACGGCTCAATTATTGAATTGAGTGGGAAACATGGTTTGCAAATATAGAAATTGTTAATTATGTTACAAAGTGTTCACGAGTCGTTTGTTTCAGTTGGATGCATTAACGCGAATCTTCCTGTTTGAAATCGTTAACCAGAATATCAACCAACCTAGTCTTCTCTCTACGTATAATTAAATAAACCAAAAACACCCATATGCAAATACCAGACGGCAAGTCTATTATTGAACAAAAAGCAGTTAAACAGTGAAGTACATGTACGTAATGTGGCAGCCTGTAATACGTGTTGAACTAACCTTTTTATGTAATGAATAAAGCATCTGAATTAAGAAGTAAATCTTAATCATTTTTCTCTACGCTTCTTCTTATTTGGCCGAACTGGGGTTCGAAATTACGACCCATGGATTGACGGCCCGCGTCGCTACCGACTGAGCTACCGGGGCTCGGCTTAATGGACCTGCCAAAACTGGTATTCGAACCCGTGGGGGTTACTCCGTTAAGTGTTGTGGTCCAGAGCCATACACATACGACTATCGGTTCTAATACAAATAACTCACTGAAATCCCGTGCCCATGCACCCAATCACTTACGAATACAATACAATACAATACAATATATTTTATCGTGATATAAGGCCACCGGCCCAAAATAAAATAACCCTATTGAATACGCTACGCGAAGACAAATGGTTCACGCTATTCTGAACGAAACGCGTGAAATTGATATTTTAGAGGTTTATATCTAAATGTATCAGCCCTTTCACAAACACAACATATCTGAAGATGGTGACTTTAATAACATAAAGGTAAAACTATAGAACATCTCCATAAATGAAACGGTATTATTATTGAAGGAGAAACGTGATTTCAAAAGTAGAAATTGTTTAAAATTAGGAATAATTTCTTGTTGTCACAATGTTTCACAAGTCGTCTACTGTAGGTGCATAAACGTGCATCTTCCTGCAGAGGAAGTCGTCCTCTTCAGATTTGTTGTATTTTTAAAAGAGTTAAAAATATTGGAACATCTTTTAACTCTTTCCCAAATACAACAAATCTGCATAGAGGACGACTTTAAACACATATAGAAACATCTTTTAACTCTTTCCCTAATAAAAAAAAATCTGAATAAGACGACTTTTAAAACATATAGAAACATATTTAACTCTCTTACACATACAACAAATCTGAATAAGACGACTTTAAAAAACGTATAGGAACATATTTCAACTCTTTCCCAAATACAACATATCTGAATAAGACGACTTTAAAAAACGTATAGGAACATATTTCAGCTCTTTCCCAAATACAACATATCTGAATAAGACGACTTTAAAAAACGTATAGGAACATATTTCAACTCTTTCCCAAATACAACATATCTGAATAAGACGACTTTAAAAAACGTATAGGAACATATTTCAACTCTTTCCCAAATACAACATATCTGAATAAGACGACTTTAAACACATATAGGAACATCTTTTAACTCTTTCCAAAATACAACATATCTGAATAAGACGACTTTAAAAAACGTATAGGAACATATTTCAACTCTTTCCCAAACACAACATATCTGAATAAGACGATTTTAAACACATATAGGAACATCTTTTAACTATTTCCAAAATACAACAAATATGCAAAGGACGACTTTTAAAACATATAGGAACATCTTTTAACTCTTTCCAAAATACAACAAATCTGCAAAGGACGACTTTTAAAACATATAGGAACATCTTTTAACTCTTTCCGAAATACAAAAAAATCTGAATAAGGCGACTTTAAAAACATATATAAACATCTTTTAACTGTTTCCAAAATACAACAAATTTGAATAAGACGACTTTTAAAACATATATAAACATCTTTTAACTCTTTCCCAAATACAACATATCTGAATAAGACGACTTTAAACACATATAGGAACATCTTTTAACTCTTTCCAAAATACAACAAATCTGCAAAGGTCGACTTTTAACACATATAGGAACATATTTAACTGTTTCCTAAATACGAAATCTGCAGCAGATGACTTTGAAAACATCTAGGTAAAAATATGGAAAATCTCTATATATGATAGTTTAATTATTAAAAAAAAGTTGAAAACATAATGGCAAAAGGAGAAATTGCTCGTTATGAGCAATTTCCTCTTTTGCCACAAGGTTTTCAAAAGTCCCTCCGCTGCAGATGCGTCAAAATGCGTCTATAGATGGGAAAGGGTTAAACCAGCTACGATACTGGAACCTGTGTATCTGAGTAGATGTTTTCGAAATCGTTTGCTGCGGATTTGTTGTATGCGGGAAAAGGGTTAAATGTAATTTGACAGGGTACAGGATCCTGTTTATGAAATTCGAACATGTATTCAAAGTTTTATTACTCATAAAAATGATTATCTGCGGGAAAACACCTTTTTATTTTCAAAATTACAAACGTGCTTGAACTGTTTGACTTCCATTAGCGATATTTCACGCCATATTAATTTTGAGCGCCAGACGAAAAGTGGTATTTAAACCCTTTCCCACATGCATACATTTTCCGATGACTCTGCAGCAGCCGACTTTTAAAAACGTTGTGACAAAAGGTGAAATGTTTTTTACAATGTTTTCAACTATATTCTTAAAATATATTCTATATAAAGAGGTTGTTCATATTTTCCTCCATATGATTTCAAAGTCGTCTGCTGATTGGTTATATGTTGGGAAAAGGTTAATATTCATCATGTTTTGATATCTAAAAAATGGGTATTATGAAAAGTAATTGGTCGTGGTCTCGGATTTACTCAAATTGGTTAGGCACGGTTTTTCTAAAATGTTTGAATTACGCAGTCTCTCTCGTTAACCCTTTCACTGCCAAATGTAATTAAAGCCCACAGATTTCAGGTGAGACAGCTCATAATGCGGAATGTGTCGGCCGGATCAGTCTGCGCGGACAGCGCAGGCTGGTCTGGTCGATACATTACGCAGATGACCTGTCTCTTCTGAAATCTGCATTGCATGCAACTTCGACATAACTTTTCCCAAATTTCCCGTTGGACGAAAAATGGAAAGGTTCAATTTTCAACATGGAAGAGTCGACTTTGTAAAATTCGGCAGTGAACGAGATAATTGAACGACCGCCTCGGTGGTGTAATGATAGAGCGTCCACCTTGGATGCGGGAGGTCGAAGGTTTGATCACCGGTCGGGTGATACTAAATACTTTAATAATGGTAGCAATGGCTGCCCTCTTAGACGCCAAGGGTTGAGGAGTTAGCATTACGACTGACTGACTGGCTGGTGTGAGGATAAATGGACCAGTAGTTCTGGTAAATATCCTTGGAAACGCCTGAGATGACGGAGCGTAGTCGTACATACCACCGATTGTAATCGGAGATGACGGAGGGTAGTCGTACATACCACCGATTGTAATCGGAGATGACGAAGGGTAGTCGTACATACCGCCGATTGTAATCGGAGATGACGGAGGGTAGTCGTACATATCACCGATTGTAATCGGAGATGACGGAGGGTAGTCGTACATAACACCGATTGTAATCGGAGATGACGAAGGGTAGTCGTACATACCACCGATTGTAATCGGAGATGACGAAGGGTAGTCGTACATACCACCGAGTGTAATCGGAGATGACGGAGGGTAGTCGTACATACCACCGATTGTAATCGGAGATGACGGAGGGTAGTCGTACATACCACCGATTGTAATCGGAGATGACGAAGGGTAGTCGAACATACCGCCGATTGTAATCAGAGATGACGGAGGGTAGTCGTACATACCACCGATTGTAATCGGAGATGACGGAGGGTAGTCGTACATACCACCGATTGTAATCGGAGATGACGAAGGGTAGTCGTACATACCACCGAGTGTAATCGGAGATGACGGAGGGTAGTCGTACATACCACCGATTGTAATCGGAGATGACGGAGGGTAGTCGTACCACCGATTGTAATCGGAGATGACGAAGGGTAGTCGTACATACCGCCGATTGTAATCGGAGATGACGGAGGGTAGTCGTACATACCGCCGATTGTAATCGGAGATGACGAAGGGTAGTCGTACATACCGCCGATTGTAATCGGAGATAACGGAGGGTAGTCGTACATACCACCGATTGTAATCGGAGATGACGGAGGGTAGTCGTACATACCGCCGAGTTTAATCGGAGATGACGGAGGGTAGTCGTACATACCGCCGAGTTTAATCGGAGATGACGGAGGGTAGTCGTACATACCGCCGAGTGTAATCGGAGTTCACGGAGGGTAGTCGTACATACCACCGAGTGTAATCGGAGTTCACGGAGGGTAGTCGTACATACCACCGAGTGTAATCGGAGTTCACGGAGGGTAGTCGTACATACCACCGATTGTAATCGGAGTTCACGGAGGGTAGTCGTACATACATGTACCACCGAGTGAATCAGTCCTCGACTGAAGGATGTATTTCGAATACGCACTCAATTAGTTTTATTACTTCAATATCATTAACATCAGCCCAAAACACTTCGCTGTAGACTTCCCCGCATTTAGAGTCGTCTCAATACATTACAATACTCATGAGCACGTGCTCGCTTTTTACGATAAAAGTAATCGCACGATACAACAAACGCCCGTACTATACAATCTGAACACTCGACAGTCACCGCTTGGATATATTGTTTATTTACTTACCTGTTTTGATAAGCGACATATTGATTGGCGGACGCAAAGGTCAATATGAGACGACCCGTATGGGGCAGTCATCAGATATATAATTCGAGGGCTTGGTGTAAAACCGTTGTAACTCGAATCGGTATTTTTTTACCAAGATTAATCACCCCGCTATAAAGTCTTCACAAGCGTTAAATCATTTTTCTTGGTAAACAATGGAAATTTAGGTGCCATTGCTCGTTCTGAGCAATGGCAACTAAATTTGCATTGTTTATTAAGGGGTCAAAATTGCCCCTAAACCAGGGTTTTCTAAATAGGATTTGAGTTACAACCGTTTTGCACCAAACCCTCGATATATATATATATATATATATATGAGCTAGCGACAATTCTCTTATAAGTGAAACAAGATGGACATTAGTAATGTATTTTCTCAGAATTTTCATCAGAACTTTCATCTTTTATTTTTCTGAATCATACTAAAATAATATCATGATTTACGGTGAAGTGTTATTCACACTCAAACAAGCTGAAGGTCGTCCATCATTTTTCTTATTTGGTCTTAACCCTTTCCCTGATACGACAATTCTGCAGCAGACGACTTTGAACAGATTCTATCAAAAATAGAAAATCTCTATAATTGAATGGATAACCTATGACTAAAAGTGGCAAACATTGTGGCGAAAGAAGAAATTTGCTTGTTTTGAGCAATTTCTTCTTTTGTCTCTATGTTTTCAAAATGCTGTCTGCTGCAGAGGCGTCAGAAAGCGTCTATATGAGGGAAAGGGTTAATTTTGTTTTACTGGTGCATGTAACCTTGCACCAGAGCGCCAAGGAGCCATTACTACAATGTTTAAAATCTTCGTTTCGTGAATAAAGTCAGGTGGGTATATGACAAGGCTAAACAACGAGTTGACAGCGGTGTTTATATTCCACTTCAGAAAGGGTTGGTGACGTCTGCTGTTCAAATACATACTATGAGCTTACCCGCGAGAAAACCAACATTGTGGACTCTGCGTAAAGTATCGACCCGGTTCAGCCAAAGCATGCCGCGTAGGCTTACCAGGAGAGACTCTTTTCGCCTACTGTGGATTTTCTGTTTCAGGAATCTTTACTCTATACCTCTATCCCCCTGAGACGGAATGTGTCGGCCCGGATCAGTCTGATCAGCCTGATCTGGGTCAATACAATACGCAGATGCCATAAAGTGGGTTTTCTCGAGGGACAGCTTATATCATATGAGCGTTTATCCGGTATTTACTGAAATAAATTCGACTTCGTCAATCGACATAAAAACTTTCCCACATACCACAATTTTGAAGCAGACGGCTTTGATAACATCTTTGCACAGGTGTGGAAAATCCCTATAAATTAAAGTACAACTATTGAATAGAGTTGAAATCAGTGTGGTATAAGGAGAAATTCATTGTGATGAGCAATTTCACCTTTAGTCACAATGTTTTTAAAAGTCAGAAAGCGTCGACCAGAACCAGACTGGGTTATTGTAAAATTGATTTACGAACAATGATGACGTAATTCCCTCGGCAATGATAACTACCGTAATTATTACACACCTAAACTCCAAATCGTGATATAAGATCTGGTATATCACTCAAAAGTTAAAAATAATTCCATTCTTACACGTATTTTATTTAAAAGGGGTACAACTCAATTTGAACTATTTACAATTTCAACATGAAATTGCTTCCCTTGAATAAGGCTGTTCTATCTCTTGTAGTTGTTTTTGCAATATTCACGGCATTTTTCAACTAACAAAACATTTTGCCATCAGTTTTATTTACAGTCAATGAACATTTTATTCATGTTACATTTTCAACACATGGCTAAATAATATAACGAACGAAATACAACAAATGCTTAATTTTTGGGATAAGGGCTTTTCGCCCCTATCCCATTCCTAGCCTGCTTTCGAAAAGTCGATTTACGGCTGCTACAAAGCTTCATTTAAGTGTATACATCCGCGAAAGTCGAGTTTTGATTAGTTTGCCATCTGGTTTACAATTATTTAATTGGTTCGACCGAATAACAAAAATCCTTCCGCTTGCCTTACGAGGAGTAAACACACTTTGAACTATGATTGACCTCAATGCCAGTCCGTCAACATGTAATCAAATCCTAGATGTATCTGTTGATGAATAAACTAGAAATGTATTCTAAATAGTTTCTTTTGTGAATTAACCTTGACGATCCCATTTCGGAGTTTAAATAAACAGTAAATTCGGCTTATATGTGATAACAAATACATTACAAATTCCATTTATGTCTTGTCTCTGTCTTTAAATCTTGAAGGCTATGTCCGACGTCCGGCCGGCTGTCTGCCTGAATATGCATTCGTCTGTCCAACATAGTTTGCATTTATTGGTTAAAACGTTGTTTCTGTTTGGCAGATTCATTTCAAAGCTAAACCGTGTGATCAGGAGAATGGCAAAATACTAGGTACATAACTCTGGTCTTGTTATTTTAGTTATCTCCATTTTTCCTTGTTTAGTTAAGTCACTGTCTCAGTTTAATTTCAAATTTGGTTTGTAGGTATCTTATGACCTACAGATGTGCAGTGCACCATTACCATAACTTTAGCATGCTGTGTTTGGAGTGTGTATATTTTTTCCCTTCCATGTTCTCACTTATTATATGACTTTCGCATGGAACACATGCGTTCCGTGAAATGCTCTTGTTCGTTAATGAGTGCTACTTTGTCCGGAGCGACTGACTGTCTGTCCGTCTTTGTGTTTATCCATCCGTTTGTCTGTCCGTTACGGTGTGCATTACTGGGTCAAAACTAAGTTTCTGTTTGGCGAATTAATTTCAAAGTAGTCACACGTATATATTGTGTAAAAGTGTAAACTCCTCTTTTCATATTTGTTTTTCGGCCATTATCTCAATAGATGTTCACTGTATTAATTTCAGACTTGGTGTATAGGAAACTTATGAGCTACAGATGTGCTGTGCACAAGAAACATGACTCTACCATGCTTTCGATTGACTGTCACTAACCAGCACGATTCCAATATACAGTGTGGATCTTTAGTGTTTCTGAACTGGAAATATTATGCTTACGGTTCGCTGGTGGGTTGTTTGTCAATTTTTGGCCTTTGTGATTAATTTTATTTATACAAGAAAAAGGTCAAACTTCGATAAGTTAGGTATTGGTTATTGGCAGGCAATCTGTGTTGTTTCAAATATGTTTGGTTTGTTCTGTTTAAAGGTTGATGTTTAATTGTTTCAACAATAATTGTCCATATTAACTATGCCATATATTTCAGCACTTTCAGCGCTTTGATTATAACAGCAGCTGTAAATAGTAACGTGGACATCAGCCTTGACTCGCTAGAACAAAGGAATGTTTTGGACCAATTTATCTATTGTCTTCTTTAAATACATGTTTAACGTTGATGGTGCTGTTGGAGATAGTTCCGGTGAACATGTTCATAACTGTTTTATTCCCTAAAACTTTCACATCAACCTTGCTTGAATTAGAAACACATTCAGTGACAGTGGAAGGGGAAGTAATGTCAGTGACAGTGGATGGAAAATTGTTGTCAACAAGAGATGTGTATTCATAGGCCTAATGTTGATCGGTGAAATGACAGAGAGCTCTGCTAAGTCCTGCCAATTCGTCTTCAGAATATTTAATGTATGAAGTAAGACTGCAATCATTTCTGTGCCCAGTGACGCGGGAGGGAATTTCAACAGTAAAAATAGTTCCTGACGTCTAGAGTGATATACTGTGTAAGGCATATCAAGCTCAAATTCTTCTTTGCGTATAGAAGAGAAAGTGTCAACAGTGTTAGAATATGTATTAGCTAACAGCGAAATCAATAGATATAGCTCGACGTCAATCAATGTACTTCATTATGTGTCCTGTTATAGGTGTTCATGCATGGGCATGGCTGTGCATTAAGTCAAATATGACTGTATTCAAACATATAAGGCCGCTTAGGTATTTTTTAGAATAAACAGTTAAGCAGTTAACGTAGAATAAATCAACTAAGTATAAACCAATTTCGTTAACCTGTCTTGTTAGTATACTTTTAATTTTGGATTATTCTATTTTGTTATATAAATAAATTTCTGACCCTTACATGCAAAAGGTCAGAGTTTGTTTGTCGGCTAAATATAACCTTAACCTCTAACATTTCAAGTCCGTTATTGAGTTAAGTTGCTGGTTGTCCAAGAAGGTGTGGTGGTAGGCGATACAAAGTCAAGTCAACTATGATAACCAAGGCTTACACAATCTATTTGAAATGTATACTCAATACGTAATTAAATATATGTATTAACACTCTATGATTAAATACTTCGGCAATAGGTCTTCTTCCCGATTTCTCAATGATCTGTAAAGCCTATGTTGAGTCCATCTCAAACAAGAAACATGAAGCGTTATGGACTATTTGTTTCTTGTTTTAGATTGACAACACATAGTTTGTCGAGATATCTAGGAAATCCTAAGGAAGGCCTTGGAATAAATAAATTAGATGTACCCGTGTTCTTTTAATGGACTATTCTATTCATGTTCGATTGGGATGACATACATGTATGCGATAATTGAAGACCCGTTCGCTCTCTTCCAGAAGTGTAGCAGCAAAGGGCTTCATCATCTACTCGTTTAGGGCAAATTGTCCCCGATGATGAAATACGGCATCTAACAGTCGTCGGCAGACAGAGGTTCAGGTTCGGGAATGCCGATGATGTTGGAGATAACCGCGTCTCGCAGAGCCGACTTATAGAACAGGTATATCATCGACTTGTAGCAGTCTCTCATGGCCAGATGCCTGAGTGTGATGGCAACCTTCAGTCAAATCTCCTGCGAGTCTCCGTACCATGTACAAAATCCTCGTTTCTCAGGAGCATCACGAGGTTGCCATACGCTCCCTGTTCCGTCCTGAGAGTTATCCAACGGCGGACCCACCACCGCCTCTCCCGACGGCGTGTCCAGATGCGCAAGATAGTTTCATAAATGAATGTGAGGTTCAGCAAGAGCAGTCTGCATTCGTTGTCCATGGCTGTGGAACTTTTTTTTACGCAGAACGAAACCTGTTATTAACCGTAACGGTCCGCATGAAACCGTATTAATCCACAACTTGAGGTGGACGGCGGAATGATAGGTTTAGATGCGGGTTAGATACGGATAAGATACGGATAAGATACGGATAAATGCCTTCAGTTACGGATCATTACGGTTTTCTCGTCCGCGCCTGAATTTTGAAACGTTTCATAATTTGGACGCGGATCGTTTGGACACTGCGGATACTTTACAGACAGTTACGGACTCTGCGGATGCGATGCGGACCAATACGGATTGAACGGATAGACTAGGGCATAATAGAGCCAAATTGCTATAGTAGGCGAAACCTCCGAAATCTAGGCTGATATCAGTCCCTATTGTTTAAGTCTTATTACAATATCGGCAATGAATTACCTCAAATATCTCTTTCTATAGTAGCTCTCCATTTCTGAACACCATTTCGGGTTCATAGTGATGGCTTGCTATTCGTAGATTGTTTATTTTATGTCGCAAATATATGTGTGGTAGTGAATGATTGCGCAACACAAAACGAAAGTTCAAACAAATTTATTTCTCCACCAGAGTTGACCTATTTCATTTAATATTGAATCTCCAATAGTGACATTTACATTTGTTACACAAATATTAAATAGTCACTTGTACTCAAGTTAGTCACGATACTTTGGTAATCCAAAGGTTTGACACAAACAGCACTTAGATAGTTAACAAACAGGTTCTTCGTATTGATAACATAACTGACAGCAATTATGTATGTTGGAACAACTGACTTTTGAGGTTGTTGTTGTTGTTTGATGACTATGTTTACCCTCGCGCTCGGCATTAATGCCACTTGGCGAGCAAAGGTTTATAGGTTTGATGACTATGTTTACACTCGCGCTCGGCATTAATGCCACTTGGCGAGCAAAGGTTTATAGGTTTGATGACTATGTTTACACTCGCGCTCGGCATTAATGCCACTTGGCGAGCAAAGGTTTATAGGTTTGATGACTATGTTTACACTCGCGCTCGGCATTAATGCCACTTGGCGATCAAAGGTTTATAGATTTGATGACTATGTTTACACTCGCGCTCGGCATTAATGCCACTTGGCGAGCAAAGGTTTATAGGTTTGATGACTATGTTTACACTCGCGCTCGGCATTAATGCCACTTGGCGATCAAAGGTTTTGAGGTTTGAGTCTGCATTTTATATACTAATGGTCAGCAGTCTTTGAGCATAGGTGTGTGAACTCACTCCTATTGACATCAAAGGCTGGTGACATGTTTATTGAGTGAAGGTGATAATTGGCATTGATTGTAAAATAAAACATAGGTAATTGACAACTTTCTGAGATGCAAACTGACATATTGAGAAAGATTTTAAAATTAGGAACAACAAGAAAGATTTCAAAGTAATTTGACATACAATATGGAAAAAGAAAGTAATTATATAGAAATATTTAGGATTAAAAATTAACAATTTTTTTAATCATAATATTATATAATGTCAATGAAAGCACATGCATCTGTGGACTATTTGCTAAAACTGAATGTACTGGTTCCGGAGTATCCGTGTCTACAGTATCGTACCGCCAAATAGTCCGCCACTAGAATAACAAAATTCGTTAATTTCGTGGGATATCAGCCGGACAATTGATATGATAAGACGCAAAAGAAAGAACCAATGTGCTGTTAACATATATGAATTACAGAATTGAATATGAAAAATGTGTTTATGTGCTTTCAACAAACGAATTCACGGAAATACATGTCTGATGAAGAAGAAAGACAGACGAAAGGCGTCGATGAAGAATGATGAGGGGAAGAAGAAGAGGGTAATAAGAGGCCTAAGATGCCCATACGTCGATCACCTGAGTTATGGTAAAGCAGCCTGTGGGTAATTGTAGGGGGGATTTAGTTGTTTAAACTGATTTATTTCACATCAATTGCCAAACAAGCTTTAAGCTTATATTAATCACGCTCGATGTCTGCTTCCTGGAGACATAACCAGTACTCGCGCCGTTTGTGTGGAAAAATCACAAAAGCAAAACCCGCTCATCACGGGATTCGAACCCGGGGCCTTTGGTTCGAGAGGCCGTCGCTCTACCACTGTACCACTGTCTTCCACAAGGGTGAATTTGATAAAAGAGTGGGGATGAAATTGCAGGTAGTGAACACCGTAAATGAAACAGCTTATCAGAAGTGGATATTTACAATATTTAGATATCAACTTTTGAACATATTTGAAAAAGGACCACCAGAGGACCATTCCTTTGAAGTTTGGTTGATATTGGTCCAAATGGTTTAGGAGATGTCATTTGAAGCTACAAGTTCATTTTCTTTTTCTTGAAATATGTGTAGAGCTTTAGGAGGACATGTCGTTTGAAGCTCAAAGTTACCGACGACGAACAGAGCGATCAGAATAGATCACCCTGAGACTTCTGCACAGATAATTTACACAGACAAGAACGTTGTCGAAAAAGAAAAAGAAGACGAAGAAAAAGATGGTGATGAAATTGAGAAAAATAACATTTAACCTTTTCCCACCTACAGACGCAATTTGACGCATCTGCATCAGACGCCTATTCAAAACATTGTGGCACAAGGAGAAATTGCTCATGAACATATTTAATCAAAAAAGATTATTATGAAAATAACATGAAACATTTTATCTAAGCATCGGCAAAGGGCATTGCCTTTAGCCATTTACAACATAATTATGGCAAAAACAGAAATGTACATAATATGCAAACAAAGAAAAGATAAATTATTAACGATTCAATAAAAGAGAACCAAAACAATAATACAAAAGCCAAAAAACTGGAGTGGAACAGTCAATATTAGGGACGTATTTCATGAGAGGTGTAGATCTAACGGCTATGCAAGCTTCGGGGAGATAACACTGGTCTCTAGCACCCGAGGCGGACGACCTAACTATGGTTGACTGATATATTGTCGGGTCAGTGTTTGCAACATATTCGTCCAAGTCATACAGTCTTTTAACCGAAACAACATAAACTCGGCTACTTTGCTGAAGACCTTTGACTTGTTACGAGAAATAAAAACAAGTTTTATCATTGATCGAATTTTGTGATCCTGATTTTATTCAGATAAAATGAGAAAATATTGCCACCTTCATATCAAAAAACTCAAAATACAATTTATTTAAAATGTCAAACAGCGGTCCAATAGTTAAAGGGAGTTAATAACACTAGTTTTGAAATATCACGAAATCATATAAAAGAAAGGTTATACCCCTTGATTGAAAATATTATCCCCTAATCTAGTTAGAATTCATTTTAATCAAACGAATCTCCTTCTTATTACATTAACACACATGAAATTGTATTTTCTGTGTGACAGGTATCGAATATATTGATTACTTTCAGTTGAACTTTGTTGTCGTAACTTTTTTAAGTTATATCACGCCGGCCAGTTCACTTTATGGGTGTATCCTGACTTTCTCATACACCACTTAACATTCTTCCAATGTAACTTCCCGCATGCACTAATTAGCTCAATGGTGCAATGAGTCACTCATCCGCAAAAATCAACGACCGAGTCAGGATTCGAACTCGCGACTCCTTGATTAATAGTCCTCGTCGATACCGATACAGCTATCGAGTCTCGAAGACCCCCCTCACTATTAAAACATATGCAGGTAAGCATGTATAAACCCGAAATACGTATATCCATAAATTGACTAACATTTAATATAAGCATTATCGTTTTGAACAGTTTCTCAATCGTTATACTATATAACAGTTATTAAAATACATTAACCAATAAGGCTGCATTTTCAAAAGACGTCTGCTGCAGATGCGTCAGAAACCGTCTGTATGAGGGGAAGGGTTGAATGTAACGACTTTTTCTGTCCCCAAATTATCTCTTATAGCAACGAACTTTCTTTTCTTTTTAATCAACGTCCATTAAACTTCCCTATGTAACTTCAAAGAATTTAAAACTATTCCATTAGGGGAACTTTCTATACGTGAACTCTTTTCAGTGACAGGGATTTATTTTATATACATTTCGTTAATACTTTATTCTTAATTTAAAACCATGATAAATTTACTTCAGTAAGGTTAACTTTCTATAAGTGAACATTTGTGATATATTTCTTTTATTTTAATGTTTTTATAACAACAAACTTTATCGCTAAACCATTGAAAACTAAACTTTAAGCTTTAAACAATAAAAACCCATATTTGTTGAACTTTCTATACGTGAACATATTGTGTTCCAGGGAACTTATATTTTGAGGTTTTTATAACAGCGCATTTTATCTTCAAACTCAAACTTTTGATGAACCAACGTCCATCAGGTGAAACCTGTAACGTATTAGTTTGCTTCAGCGTTGATTTGGACTTCTAGAAAAAAAGAGAATAAATATTTGTAAAAGTAATGAAAAATTGCCTAACTTGTTCGCAATAGATTTTCATTTCTTTGAAATTTAACTTCACTTTATTTTCAACAAGCAGTGCTATGAGCTGTTCACATTCTACAGCTATAAATTACAAACAGCAAATGGTTTATGAATATTTCAGCTGCGCCTAGCAATCTGAGGTCTTATTGATACCCCACCACTTTTGCAGCATATACATGTAACTTCGGACACGTGACAACCGGTCTGGATTTATACAAGTTGATTTGAAAAGGGCTGAGTATGTTATTAGTCGCCGGGCAGAAGCCCGCGACTTCTATTTTTAATAGGTTTTCTGAAATCACATGGGAGGGTGGATTATTATTAGAAAGAAACACATTTAGATGTCTTGAACATATTACAATTGTGTTTGTTTAAAAACACTAAGTATAGAATGAGTGTAGTGGAACAGAATTATTCTATTCTGTTCTACGGAACAAATGTCTATACGGCTATTGGGACACAATGTGTTGTAAAATTCAGCGATTTGAGGACAAAGAAATCGGTGAGAACGATTTCGCTGAAATTAGCCAAACTGATAGACCACAATGCGATCTAGGTCTGGGCGGTTTCGTTATATCTGGGAAAAATCTAGTTTTAGATATTTTTAAGGTTAAAACCCGAAAAATCGACATTTTGACTACATATTTCTGTAGATCTCGTACCAGCAAATAATGGAATCAGCTAGAGACCTGAAATTTAAACTGAAACTTGTCAAAGATCCAGTGCAAACAACGGTGTTTTTAAATTTCTCATACATTTAGTTTTGATAGTTGGAGAATGCTTTTAATAGGGGCTCTTGAATCAAATATTTTCACGTGACCAAATACTTGGAAAGTGACGTCACGTTCAGCACTTCAGCGGTATGACGTCATAACGTTATCGCTTTGGCGCCAAAACCAATAGTATGGTGTGTTTATCTTTTAGACTTGCGGAAATAATTTTGGTGTTGCCAAAAAACCTTGAGTGTCATCAATTGTTACGTTTTGAATCATGTAAGAATTGAAATTACATATTCATAACATATATATTTAGTATTGCGTGTGGCCAGTTGGTAGTTCTGTATAATTCTACTCCTCTTCACTCATTCTATCCCGCGAAACCCTTAAGGTGTCGCCTATCTAGTATAGAATGAGTGTAGTGGAACAGAATTATTCTATTCTGTTCTACGGAACAAATGTCTATACGGCTATTGGGACACAATGTGTTGTAAAATTCAGCGATTTGAGGACAAAGAAATCGGTGAGAACGATTTCGCTGAAATTAGCCACACTGATAGACCACAATGCGATCTAGGTCTGGGCGGTTTCGTCATATCTGGGAAAAATCTAGTTTTATATATTTTTAAGGTTAAAACCCGAAAAATCGACATTTTGACTACATATTTCTGTAGATCTCGTACCAGCAAATAACGGAATCAGCTAGAGACCTGAAATTTAAACTGAAACTTGTCAAAGATCCAGTGCAAACAACGGTGTTTTTAAATTTCTCATACATTTAGTTTTGATAGTTGGAGAATGCTTTTAATAGGGGCTCTTGAATCAAATATTTTCACGTGACCAAATACTTGGAAAGTGACGTCACGTTCAGCACTTCAGCGGTATGACGTCATAACGTTATCGCTTTGGCGCCAAAACCAATAGTATGGTGTGTTTATCTTTTAGACTTGCGGAAATAATTTTGGTGTTGCCAAAAAACCTTGAGTGTCATCAATTGTTACGTTTTGAATCATGTATAGAATGAGTGTAGTGGAACAGAATTATTCTATAGAATGAGTGTAGTGGAACAGAATTATTCTATTCTGTTCTATGGAACAAATGTCTATACGGCTATTGGGACACAATGTGTTGTAAAATTCAGCGATCTGGGGACAAAGAAATCGGTGAGAACGATTTCGCTGAAATTAGCCACACTTATAGAACTCAATGCGATCTAGGTCTGGGCGTGTTCGTTATATCTGGGAAAAATCTAGTTTCAGAGATTTTTAAGGTTAAAACCCGAAAAATCGACATTTTGACTACATATTTCTGTAGATCTCGCACTAGCAAAAAACGGAATCAGCTAGAGACCTGAAATTCATACTTAAACTTGTCCGAGATCCGGTGCAAACAACGGTGTGTTTAGATTTCTCATACATTCAGTTTGGATTCTTGGAGAAAGCTTTCAATAGGGGTTCTTGATTTTAAAAAAATCTGTGGGCGTGACTAGGAAAGTGACGTCACGTCAGCGGTTGACGTCATAACGTTACAGTGGTGCAGAGGTAGAGCGTCGGCCTCTCGTATCAAAGGTCCCTGGTTCGAGTCCCGTGATGAGCGGGTCCTTTTGAGATTTTTCATCACAAAACGGCACGAGTACTGGTTAAGTCTCCAGGAAGCAGACATCGAGTGTGATTAATTTAAGCTTAAAGCTTGTTTCGCAATCGATGTAAAATAAATAAGTTTAAACTAAACTTGGGCGCCAAATCCCGATAATAATGTTCTATTTATCTTTTAGACTTACGGAGATAATTTTGTTGTTGCAAAATACTAGTTTCATCAATTGTTACGTTTTGGATCATGTTAGAATCGAAATAATAGTATCAGCATTGTGTGTGGTCGGTTGGTAGTTCGGGTGCAATTCTGCTCCTCTCCACTCATTCTATCCTGCGAAACCCTTAAGGTGTCGCCTTTCTAGTATAGAATGAGTGTAGTGGAACAGAATTATTCTATTCTGTTCTATGGAACAAATGTCTATACGGCTATTGGGACACAATGTGTTGTAAAATTCAGCGATTTGTGGACAAAGAAATCGGTGAGAACGATTTCGCTGAAATTAGCCACATTGATAGACCACAATGCGATCTAGGTCTGGGCGGTTTCGTTATATCTGGGAAAAATCTAGTTTCAGAGATTTTTAAGGTTAAAACCCGAAAAATCGACATTTTGACTACATATTTCTGTAGATCTCGTACTAGCAAAAAACGGAATCAGTTAGAGACCTGAAATTCATCCTGAAACTTGTCCGAGATCCAGTGCAAACAACGGTGTGTTTAGATTTCTCATACATTCAGTTTGGATTCTTGGAGAAAGCTTTCAATAGGGGTTCTTGATTTTAAAAAAAATCTGTGGGCGTGACTAGGAAAGTGACGTCACGTCAGCGGTTGACGTCATAACGTTACAGTGGTGCAGAGGTAGAGCGTCGGCCTCTCGTATCAAAGGTCCCTGGTTCGAGTCCCGTGATGAGCGGGTCCTTTTGAGATTTTTCCACACAAAAGGGCACGAGTACTGGTTAAGTCTCCAGGAAGCAGACATCGAGTGTGAGTAATCTAAGCGTAAAGCTTGTTTCGCAATCGATGTAAAATAAATAAGTTTAAACTAAACTTGGGCGCCAAATCCCGATAATAATGTTCTATTTATCTTTTAGACTTACGGAGATAATTTTGTTGTTGCAAAATACTAGTTTCATCAATTGTTACGTTTTGGATCATGTTAGAATCGAAATAATAGTATCAGCATTGTGTGTGGTCGGTTGGTAGTTCGGGTGCAATTCTGCTCCTCTCCACTCATTCTATCCTGCGAAACCCTTAAGGTGTCGCCTTTCTAGTATAGAATGAGTGTAGTGGAACAGAATTATTCTATTCTGTTCTACGGAACAAATGTCTATACGGCTATTGGGACACAATGTGTTGTAAAATTCAGCGATTTGAGGACAAAGAAATCGGTGAGAACGATTTCGCTGAAATTCCCCACACTTATAGAACTCAATGTGATCTAGGTCTGGGCGGTTTCGTTATATCTGGGAAAAATCTAGTTTCAGAGATTTTTAAGGTTAAAACCCGAAAAATCGACATTTTGACTACATATTTCTGTAGATCTCGCACTTGCAAAAAACGGATTCAGCTAGAGACCCGAAATTCATACTGAAACTTGTCCAATATCTAGTACAAACAACGATGTTTTTAGATTTCTCATACATTTAGTTTTGATAGTTGAAGAATGCTTTTAATAGGGGCTCTTGAATCAAATATTTTCACGTGACCAAATACTTGGAAAGTGACGTCACGTTAGCACTACAGCGGTATGACGTCATAACGTTATCGCTTTGGCGCCAAAACCAATAGTATGGTGTGTTTATCTTTTAGACTTGCGGAAATAATTTTGGTGTTGCCAAAAAACCTTGAGTGTCATCAATTATTGTTACGTTTTGAATCATGTAAGAATTGAAATTACATATTCATAACATATATATTTAGTATTGCGTGTGGCCAGTTGGTAGTTCGGTATAATTCTGCTCATCTTCACTCATTCTATCCCGCGAAACCCTTAAGGTGTCGCCTATCTAGTAATGACACATCTAAAATGAAATAAATATTCCGATGTTTTAGGTATTTTCAGTTTCTTAATTTTGACTCGCATTTATGTTTTTTTGTTTTATTTACGAAGACAAAACAGTCCCTATTAGCTAGACTGGTATACTTTATTTTACACTACATGTAATAAAAAGTCGATAACTACAAACCTTTACGTCGCAGTTAAGTCTCCAGGAAGCAGACATCGAGTGTGAGTAATCTAAGCTTAAAGCTTGTTTCGCAATCGATGTAAAATAAATATAGAATGAGTGTAGTGGAGCAGAATTATTCTATTCTGTTCTATGGAACAAATGTCTATACGGCTATTGGGACACAATGTGTTGTAAAATTCAGCGATTTGAGGACAAAGAAATCGGTGGGAACGATTTCGCTGAAATTAGCCACACTGATAGACCACAATGCGATCTAGGTCTGGGCGGTTTCGTTATATCTGGGAAAAATCTAGTTTTAGATATTTGTAAGGTTAAAACCCGAAAAATCGACATTTTGACTACATATTTCTGTAGATATCGTACCAGCAAATAACGGAATAAGCTAGAGACCTGAAATTTAAACCGAAACATGTCAAAGATCCAGTGCAAACAACGGTGTTTTTAAATTTCTCATACATTTAGTTTTGATAGTTGGAGAATGCTTTTAATAGGGGCTCTTGAATCAAATATTTTCACGTGACCAAATACTTGGAAAGTGACGTCACGTCAACACTTCAGCGGTATGACGTCATAACGTTATCGCTTTGGCGCCAAAACCAATAGTATGGTGTGTTTATCTTTTAGACTTGCGGAAATAATTTTGGTGTTGCCAAAAAACCTTGAGTGTCATCAATTGTTACGTTTTGAATCATGTATAGAATGAGTGTAGTGGAACAGAATTATTCTATTCTGTTCTATGGAACAAATGTCTATACGGCTATTGGGACACAATGTGTTGTAAAATTCAGCGATTTGAGGACAAAGAAATCGGTGAGAACGATTTCGCTGAAATTAGCCACACTGATAGACCACAATGCGATCTAGGTCTGGGCGGTTTCGTTATATCTGGGAAAAATCTAGTTTTAGATATTTTTAAGGTTAAAACCCGAAAAATCGACATTTTGACTAAATATTTCTGTAGATCTCGTACCAGCAAATAACGGAATCAGCTAGAGACCTGAAATTTAAACTGAAACTTGTCAAAGATCCAGTGCAAACAACGTTGTTTTTAAATTTCTCATACATTTAGTTTTGATAGTTGGAGAATGCTTTTAATAGGGGCTCTTGAATCAAATATTTTCACGTGACCAAATACTTGGAAAGTGACGTCACGTGACCAAATACTTGGAAAGTGACGTCACGTTCAGCACTTCAGCGGTATGACGTCATAACGTTACAGTGGTGCAGAGGTAGAGCGTCGGCTTCTCGTATCAAAGGTCCCTGGTTCGAGTCCCGTGATGAGCGGGTCCTTTTGAGATTTTTCCACACAAAACGGCACGAGTACTGGTTAAGTCTCCAGGAAGCAGACATCGAGTGTGATTAATTTAAGCTTAAAGCTTGTTTCGCAATCGATGTAAAATAAATAAGTTTAAACTAAACTTGGGCGCCAAATCCCGATAATAATGTTCTATTTATCTTTTAGACTTACGGAGATAATTTTGTTGTTGCAAAATACTAGTTTCATCAATTGTTACGTTTTGGATCATGTTAGAATCGAAATAATATATTCAGCATTGTGTGTGGTCGGTTGGTAGTTCGGATGCAATTCTGCTCCTCTCCACTCATTCTATCCCGCGAAACCCTTAAGGTGTCGCCTTTCTAGTAAGAATTGAAATTACATATTCATATAGAATGAGTGTAGTGGAACAGAATTATTCTATTCTGTTCTACGGAACAAATGTCTATACGGCTATTGCGACACAATGTGTTGTAAAATTCAGCGATCTGGGGACAAAGAAATCGGTGAGAACGATTTCGCTATTATTAGCCACACTTATAGAACTCAATGCGATCTAGGTCTGGGCGTGTTCGTTATATCTGGGAAAAATCTAGTTTCAGAGATTTTTAAGGTTAAAACCCGAAAAATCGACATTTTGACTACATATTTCTGTAGATCTCGTACCAGCAAATAACGGAATCAGCTAGAGACCTGAAATTTATACTGAAACTTGTCAAAGATCCAGTGCAAACAACGGTGTTTTTAAATTTCTCATACATTTAGTTTTGATAGTTGGAGAATGCTTTTAATAGGGGCTCTTGAATCAAATATTTTCACGTGACCAAATACTTGGAAAGTGACGTCACGTTCAGCACTTCAGCGGTATGACGTCATAACGTTATCGCTTTGGCGCCAAAACCAATAGTATGGTGTGTTTATCTTTTAGACTTGCGGAAATAATTTTGGTGTTGCCAAAAAACCTTGAGTGTCATCAATTGTTACGTTTTGAATCATGTATAGAATGAGTGTAGTGGAACAGAATTATTCTATTCTGTTCTATGGAACAAATGTCTATACGGCTATTGGGACACAACGTGTTGTAAAATTCAGCGATTTGTGGACAAAGAAATCGGTGAGACCGATTTCGCTGAAATTAGCCACACTGATAGACCACAATGCGATCTAGGTCTGGGCGGTTTCGTTATATCTGGGAAAAATCTAGTTTTAGATATTTTTAAGGTTAAAACCCGAAAAATCGACATTTTGACTACATATTTCTGTAGATCTCGTACCAGCAAATAACGGAATCATCTAGAGACCTGAAATTCATACTGAAACTTGTCAAATGTCCAGTACAAACAACGGTGTTTTTAGATTTCTCATACATTTAGTTTTGATAGTTGGAGAATGCTTTTAATAGGGGCTCTTGAATCAAATATTTTCACGTGACCAAATACTTGGAAAGTGACGTCACGTTAGCACTTCAGCGGTATGACGTCATAACGTTATCGCTTTGGCGCCAAAACCAATAGTATGGTGTGTTTATCTTTTAGACTTGCGGAAATAATTTTGGTGTTCCCAAAAAAGCTTGAGTGTCATCAATTGTTACGTTTTGAATCATGTAAGAATTGAAATTACATATTCATAACATATATATTTAGTATTGCGTGTGGCCAGTTGGTAGTTCGGTATAATTCTGCTCCTCTTCACTCATTCTATCCCGCGAAACCCTTAAGGTGTCGCCTATCTAGTATAGAATGAGTGTAGTGGAACAGAATTATTCTATTCTGTTCTACGGAACAAATGTCTATACGGCTATTGGGACACAATGTGTTGTAAAATTCAGCGATTTGTGGACAAAGAAATCGGTGAGAACGATTTCGCTGAAATTAGCCACATTTATAGAACTCAATGCGATCTAGGTCTGGGCGTGTTCGTTACATCTGGGAAAAATCTAGTTTCAGAGATTTTTAAGGTTAAAACCCGAAAAATCGACATTTTGACTACATATTTCTGTAGATCTCGCACTAGCAAAAAACGGAATCAGCTAGAGACCTGAAATTCATACTGAAACTTGTCCGAGATCCGGTGCAAACAACGGTGTTTTTAGATTTCTCATACATTCAGTTTGGATTCTTTGAGAAAGCTTTCAATAGGGGTTCTTGATTTTAAAAAAATCTGTGGGCGTGACTAGGAAAGTGACGTCACGTCAGCGGTTGACGTCATAACGTTACAGTGGTGCAGAGGTAGAGCGTCGGCCTCTCGTATCAAAGGTCCCTGGTTCGAGTCCCGTGATGAGCGGGTCCTTTTGAGATTTTAATGATTTAATTTTGAGATAATAATGTTCTATTTATCTTTTAGACTTACGGAGATAATTTTGTTGTTGCAAAATACTAGTTTCATCAATTGTTACGTTTTGGATCATGTTAGAATCGAAATAATAGTATCAGCATTGTGTGTGGCCGGTTGGTAGTTCGGGTGCAATTCTGCTCCTCTCCACTCATTCTATCCTGCGAAACCCTTAAGGTGTCGCCTTTCTAGTAATGTTCTATTTATCTTTTAGACTTACGGAGATAATGTTGGTGTTGCAAAATACTAGTTTCATCAATTGTTACGTTTTGGATCATGTTAGAATCGAAACAATATTATCAGCATTGTGTGTGGTCGGTTGATAGTTCGGATGCAATTCTGCTCCTCTCCACTCATTCTATCCTGCGAAACCCTTAAGGTGTCGCCTTTCTAGTATAGAATGAGTGTAGTGGAACAGAATTATTCTATTCTGTTCTATGGAACAAATGTCTATACGGCTATTGGGACACAATGTGTTGTAAAATTCAGCGATTTGGGGACAAAGAAATCGGTGAGAACGATTTCGCTGAAATTCCCCACACTTATAGAACTCAATGTGATCTAGGTCTGGGCGTGTTCGTTATATCTGGGAAAAATCTAGTTTCAGTGATTTTTTTAGGTTAAAACCCGAAAAATCGACATTTTGACTGCATATTTCTGTAGATCTCGCACCAGCAAATAACAGAATCAGCTAGAAACCTGAAATTCAACCTAAAACTTGTCCGAGATCCAGTACAAACAACGGTGTTTTTAGATTTCTCATACATTCAGTTTGGATTCTTTGAGAAAGCTTTCAATAGGGGTTCTTGATTTTAAAAAAATCTGTGGGCGTGACTAGGAAAGTGACGTCACGTCAGCGGTTGACGTCATAACGTTACAGTGGTGCAGAGGTAGAGCGTCGGCCTCTCGTATCAAAGGTCCCTGGTTCGAGTCCCGTGATGAGCGGGTCCTTTTGAGATTTTTCCACACAAAACGGCACGAGTACTGGTTAAGTGTCCAGGAAGCAGACATCGATTGTGAGTAATCTAAGCTTAAAGCTTGTTTCGCAATCGATGTAAAATAAATAAGTTTAAACTAAACTTGGGCGCCAAATCCCGATAATAATGTTCTATTTATCTTTTAGACTTACGGAGATAATGTTGGTGTTGCAAAATACTAGTTTCATCAATTGTTACGTTTTGGATCATGTTAGAATCGAAATAATATTATCAGCATTGTGTGTGGTCGGTTGGTAGTTCGGATGCAATTCTGCTCCTCTCCACTCATTCTATCCTGCGAAACCCTTAAGGTGTCGCCTTTCTAGTATCTGTTGAAAACCGTTCCACGATGCTTTCGTCAAATCGCGTGACGTCACATCGTGTGTATTGTGTTTGTCTGTATCTGTTCCACGATGCTTACGTCACATCGCGTCACGTCACATAGTGTGTATTGTTTTTGTCTGTATCTGTCATTTGAAGCCGAAGCCGTCTTTGTCAAATGTTGACCCCACTCAAGGAAATCGCTAAACTATCATATCTTCGACTGTCTAGTTGTATTTACTTTAAGACGTTTATTAATATATTGAAGTAAATGTAGTAAACAAACAAAACTACAGTCAATTTCAAATTATTTGCCTTCAATATACTTTTTTTTTTTTTACATTGTACAGTTTAACTGTTTATGTCTATGACCTAGCATTTGTCAAATCATGAAAGTATGACCAGAATCAGTTCACCCTGGTTTTGAGGTATACATAGTGTCTTAAGCCATATATCCTCCAACCTGAAAGAGAGGAAAACACTTTCATGCCTCCAAATGAGTCCATTGATTTAAAGAAATGATGTCATATGTGGACTATCAGTAAAACACGATAACTTTTCATTCAACAGGCTGAATTTCTAGTAGTTTCACCTTTTTTTATCCAAAATTTGTTTATTGATCAAACTCAAATGAGTCCATTAATTGTTTTAAAGGAATGATGTCATATGTGGGCTATCAATAAAACACATTACTTTTCTTTCAACAGGCTGCATTTCTAGTAGATTCATCTTTTTTTTAACCATAATATGTTTATTGATCAAACTCAAATGAGTCATGATTGTTTTAAACAAATGATGTCATATGTGGGCTATCAGTAAAACACATTACTTTTCTTTCAACAGGCTGAATTTCATTTTTTTTATCCAAAATGTGTTTATTTATCAGATTGGACAAACTTGTTACTAAGAATTTCAACAATATTTCCACTAGGTTATTTTAAATACTCTGCATGTATGTATTCAAACCACATTTACAAAAGATTCAACATCTATTGACAGCACTATTTTCATACTTGGGAGCACAACAACCAATGATGTCATAGAACTGTTTTTCAACAGAAAAGGCTATATTATAAATCATAATTAATGTCAGTTATAAGTCACCCAGTGACCACACATAAGTGTTCTGTCCTCTGATATAACTGAAATACCACCGAAATGTATATCTTTTCTGTTTTCTATGTAATTTATTGTGAAATCAATTTTTCTGTGGGAAATTTTATAATCTATACAATATAAATGGTAAAATTTAAACTAGTATACATTCATTGTAACAAAAAAAAATCTTATACTTTACTGGTAATAAAATTATACATATTTTCATGAACTGCTGCTCAAAGTAAAAACCTATACTGTAGTTTAATGGTAGAACACCTGGTCTAACAAGAGTTCTGAGTTCAAATCTCAGCAGGTACATGATTTGAAAGAAGCAACTAAACTTAACAATTTATACATGAAACAATTATGTTGTGGGGAGTAGTCTTACAGTCTAAACACTTATTACATTTTTATCCTGGCTTCTAGTAAATATAGTTTACTCCCTGTACCCTTTTCAAAAGCTTTTATAAATGCGCAATAACAATTAAAAAAAGGAAAAAGTTATCATCATTGATAACTCTGAGAATCTGTACATGTTCAAGGTCTGATAAGATCTTTCACTATCCACTTTTTTTCTTCAAACGACATAATTATATACATACATAATCAGTTGTTCAGACACTAAGTCTGGAACTTATTAACAAATAACCTGATGCTGTTTCATGTTTTACAAATTAAAGACCAGAAAAGGAGATAGGGGTTCAAAGGGAAATGTTGTTGAATAGGAACATATATTGTTCATTTTGGATATGTTCATTTTGGATCAATTACACCATTCTGACAATGTATTCAGATTAGTCACAGAAATCAAGTAATTTACATCAGATAAGGGGCTAAACTTTACCCTTTCCAACATACATCATTATAAATGGGACTTTTGAAAATATTTGTCAAAAATTACAGTTTTCTCAGTCTTTATGCATATATAGTGTTTCCATCTTAAAAACATTCAGCCAGATCATGCAAAGTTAGCCATGTGCCTTGGAAGATTGTTGTGTGGAGTATTTTAGTATTCTAGAAAGCCAGGGGAAAATGTTAGGTGAACTGAAGTACCATCGAAAGTAATGTTAAGCTCAAGTCATTCAATCAACCATGGTAAGAGTCAGTTTCCAATAACATGTATTACCAGTTTACAAATAACTAGCATTTGTAAAAATAAATCAGAACATTCTTCAATGCCTTCTAGTGTTGTTTTCCATCAACATCTTTGGAAATCTTACAGTCTGTTACAATTCTGACCTAATAAAAAATAAAACAGATATGTACAAATTAATTAAACTTAAATGCATGATAAGTTTGGGTTTTTTCAATATGTTTTTCAAATTCTGTTTGGTAACTTTCTACAATTTGCCTATTAATTTGTTTCTTGTTGTGGGAATGAATGTATATTGTTTTACGGCGCATCGACAGCTAAGGTCATTTAGCGCGCATTTAAATTTAATTATTCATGATCCCTGGGTAAACAAACCAGTACTAGGCTAGAACATGTGCCTTGCCCAAGGGCACTCCACCATGACCGTAGTGCCGCGAGTGGGGATCGAACCCGGGACACCCGGTTTCGAAAGCCCCGACGCTAACCACTCGACCTTCTTGTTGTGGGACTGACAGTGCTTAATTAATTATTCTTGCTTTCACACGACCTAGGCTTTGCCTATTAACATATTAGGTAACACGTGTGAGATTTTTATTATTTTTTTTCAATAACCCATGAAGCTTTCCGAAATGAAACTGGCCAAATCCATGGGGGCCGCCATTTTGGGTATGTATAAAATGAGACGAAAAACATGGATTGAAAATTGTTGTCGTCTTTTTAATCATTTTTTTTTAAATCGATATTTTGGGTATGTATAAAATGAGACGAACAACACGGATTGAAAATTATTGTCGTCTTTTTAATCATTTTTCTTAAAATCGATATTTAAGATCATTAAAGTGCTTTGTTATGTGGGAATTAACATTTGTATGAAAAGTTAAAAATAAATGGAACTGTAAGAAATATGTTTTCTCGTTTTTCAAAAAAACGACAGCATTAGCTTTCTACACCCGAACCTAGATGTTGACTGTATCGTAGCCAAAGAAGGACGTGACGTCATTTCCGTTACACTTCATCTTGGCGTAACGTCAATGGAGCGACGTCGTTTCCCGCAAAAAAGTGGTATCAACATGAAAGACCCACATTCCTATACATGAGCTATTGACTCACTCATTCAAAGTATAATTATTTATCAAACCTTGTGGCAAAAGGATAACTTTCTCATAAGGAGCAATTGTTCTTTTGGCGACAATCTATTCCTAAAACGTCTGTTGCAAAGGCCTCAGAAACCGTCTCTAATAGGGAAAGGGTTTAGCAGAAATGTGACCCCTTACATAATTTGTTCCAATCATATTGACTGTTGCCAGGTGGCATCAGAAAAGGGCTTATCTATCTGCTTCTTTACCATAATGCAGGTGATCGATTAAGGATCATCTTGGCCCACATTTTTTAACCTCGTTCATTATAAATGTATTCCTTGATTTTCTGAAAGTCTTTACTTTATTATTTTCTGTTCGTAATAATAGACGACAGCAATACGAATTCCAAATATGTTTTGATTATGCAAGAAACATTACATTTGTTGTTTATGTTTCAATTTGGATTATTTCATCATTTACAGTAAGTAAATTATTAAGCGCCCAAAATGACCTTAGTTGTCGACGGGCCTTAAAACACCATTCATTCATTCATTCATTAATAACCCTTTTCAGAACAGTATTTTCTGGGATAATGGTGACTTCTGATTTGACATTCATAGCTAAAAAAAGGAAGGTCAACATGCTTGTTTGCTAGTTTTAAGAATGAACTTTAATTGAATACAGGTGTATGGCTTAATTGGGTTGTTGGGAAAGAGCCATTTGATAATAATGCAATTATGGTCACCTATAGACAATGAGTTGCTTCCATCTGAACAAAATAGCGCAGTTGATAAACATACCCATAACTGACATATTTATATAATATAGCTAGGTCAACAGTGCTATTTTAAGAACATTGCACTGACTCTTTTAATAAGGATGTTTGTCAAATTAATTTTAGGGGTTGATTTTGTCTATTACAGGTAACGCTTTGGCCGCATGGAGAACGGTAATAGAGACAGACGACAAATTGCAATCGTTGTGGGTAGCTGTCTGTACTGTTTTAATGTTTGTCGAGTACTCGATTGTCATCTTTAAGAAAAAAGGACTTGAGTGGACATGGTGCGTATAACTCGACAATATTGGCCTGATCCTGACATTTTGAAAGAGATATACATTATAAAGACATGCGTGTATTTTACTGTACATACAACTATGTGTCTTTTATCACACCATATATTGAAATGTAATAAAGTATATATAGACACGCTATATATAGATAAAAGGGTGAGTCAACTGCTCTTTTCCAGACAATATCTCTCTTCGTATTTTTAGTATTCCATCAACTCCTACGTTATGGGTAATCATTAAGACGACTATACATGTTGTTTGCCCTCAGTATATGGTTTAAGTGTCAAATGCTAATTATCTAGAGCTCGAAAATATGATGACGAAATCTATAAATCTATAACATTGAATGCATATTTTTAAATGTTTTATATCTTTTTTAAGTGTCGTATTCTTCAAGTTCTTCGTTTAAGAATAAAAAACAAGTACCCACCCGGTGAGCTATACTGACCTTTGACAGCTCTTGATTTTTCGAAGAATATGGTCTGCATCAACACTAGGATTCGTATCTCTCCTAGTAATCATATTTACTTTATTTGATTTTTAAGTTCAAAATAAATAAACCGCATTACACGATTTCACTTATTGTCATCTCCATTTAATACTTTCCCACTTGCTTGAAAACGCATTTTGACGCATTTGTAGCAGGCGCTAATGAAAGCACTGTCGCTCATAATGAGCAATTTCTCCATTTGAAATTTTCCCTGTTTTTGCCAATATGTTTAAAGTGCAGATTCCTTATTTTGATATGCGACGCGTCAGACAATTTGGGATCTGGATCAGGTTTGGCATTATTTAAAATTATATTGGTGGGAAACTAGTGGGGCTACCTGTATAGTTTTTGTCGAAAGTATCATTTAGGATATGTTACTAACAGTGAAGGCTCTGGTGAGACTGTGCGGAGACAATGGCTCGTCTGAGTTTTCCCTGTACGCAGATACATTAAGATCATACAAAGCGCGATATTTGCGTTTAAGGTTTGTCACTACCTCTTCAAATATAATATACAAACACATGTGAAAATGACGCTAGTGTCGTAACACAAAACACAAAGACATGAGAATACATGCCCGGACGGGTGAATACCCAGTAAACTCCGGGATTTTGTTCTGCTGGTTAGTATACGCTGACAAAAACGCATTAGTTGTTATGTTGGAATGCATTAGTCGCAATGTTGTCCGTGTATCTGTCAATGAGGGAATTCGCCATTACCAGCTCATCAGTTGTAATGTAGTCTGTGCAACAAGCCAAGGAGAGAATCCATAATTACCAGCGCATCAGTCGTAATGTAGTCTGTGTAACAAGCCAAGGAGGGAATCCATAATTACCAGCGCATCAGTCGTAATGTTGTCCGTGCAACAAGCCAAGGAGGGTATCAATTATTACCAGCCAATCAGTCGTAATGTTGTCTGTAAGCCAAGGAGGGAATCCATCATTACCAGCCAATCAGTCGTAATGTTGTAAGTGTAATAAGCCAATGAGGGAATCCATCAGTCGTAATGTTGTCTGTTCAACAAGCTAATGAGGGAATCCGCCATTATCAGCTAATCAGTCGTAAAGTTGTCTGTGTAATAAGCCAAGGGGGGAATCCATCAGTCGTAATGTTGTCTGTGCAACAAGCCAATGAGGGAATCCGCCATTATCAGCTTATCAGTCGTAATGTTGTCTGTACAACAAGCCAAGGAGGGAATCCATCATTACTAGCACATCTGTCGAAATGTTGTCTGGTAATAAACCATGGGAGGAATCCATCAGTCGTAATGTTGTCTGTGTAACAAGCCACGGAGGGAATACATCATTACCAGCCAATCAGTCGAAATGTTGTCTGTGCAATAAGCCAAGGAGGGAATACACCATTACCAGCCAATCAGTCGTAATGTTGTCTGTGCAACAAGCCAAGGAGGGAAACCATCATTACCAGCCGATCAGTCGGAAAGTTGTCTTTGCAATAAATCAAGGAGGGAATACATCATTACCAGCCTATCAATCGTAATGTTGTCTGTGCAACAAGCCAAGCGGGTAATCCATCATTACTAGCACATCAGTCGTAATGTTGTCAGTGCAACAAGCCAAGGAGAGAATCCGTCATTACCAGCGCATCAGTCAAAATGTAGTCTGTGCAACAAGCCAAGGAGGGAATCCGTCATTACCAGCGCATCAGTCAAAATGTAGTCTGTGCAACAAGCCAAGGATGGAATCCGTCATTACCAGCGCATCAGTCAAAATGTAGTCTGTGCAACAAGCCAAGGAGGGAATCCGTCATTACCAGCGCATCAGTCGAAATGTAGTCGGTGCAACAAGCCAAGGAGGGAATCCGTCATTACCAGCGTATCAGTCGTAATGTAGTCTGTGCAACAAGCCAAGGAGGGAAACCGTCATTACCAGCGCATCAGTCAAGATGTAGTCTATGCAACAAGCCAAGGAGGGTATCCGTCATTACCAGCGCATCAGTCAAAATGTAGTCTGTGTAACAAGCCAAGGAGGGAATCCATCATTATCAGCCAATCAGTCGTAATGTTATCTGTGTAATCAGCCAAGGAGGGAATCCATCAGTCGTAATGTTGTCTGTACAACAAGCCAATGAGGGAATCTGTCATTACCAGCACATCAGTCGAAATGTTGTCTGTACAACAAGCCAAGGGGGGAATCCATCATTACCAGCTGATCAGTCGTAATGTTGTCTGTACAACAAGCCAAGGGGGGAATCCCTCATTACCAGCTCATCAGTCGTAATGTTGTCTGTGCAGCAAACAAAGGCGGGTATCCATCATTTCAAGCTCATCAGTATTAATGTTGTCCGTGCACAAAGCCAAAGAGGGAATATTATGTTGTCTGTGCAACAAGCGTACCAGTCGTAATGTTGTCCATGCAACAAGACACTGATGGAATCCATCACTACCAGCCAATCAGTCGAAAAGTTGTCTGTGCAATAAATCAAGGAGGGAATCCGTCATTACCAGCGTATCAGTCGTAATGTTGTCTGTGCAACAGGCCAAGGAAGGAATCCGTCATTACCAGCGTATCAGTTGTAATGTAGTATGTGCAACAAGCCAAGAAAGGAATCCGTCATTACCAGCGCATCAGTCGAAATTCTGTTTGTGTAACAAGCCAATGAAGGAATCCGTCATTACCAGCGCATCAGTCGAAATGTTGTCCGTGCAACAAGCCAAAGAAGGAATCCGTCATTACCAGCGCATCAGTCGAAATGTAGTCTGTCTAACAAGCCAAGGAGGGAATCCGTAATTACCAGCGCATCAGTCGAAATGTCGTCTGTGTAACAAGCCAAGGAGGGAATCCATCAGTCGTAATGTAGTCTGTGCAACAAGCCAATGAGGGAATCCATCAGTATTAGCGCATCAGTCGAAATGTTGTCTGTGTAACAAGCCAATGAGGGAATCCATCATTACCAGCCAATCAGTCGTAATGTTGTCCGTGCAGCAAGCAAAGGCGGGTATCCATCATTTCCAAAGAGGGAATATTATGTTGTCTGTGCAACAAGCGTATCAGTCGTAATGTTGTCCGTGCAACAAGACACTGATGGAATCCATCATTACCAGCGCATCAGTCGTAATGTTGTCTGTGCAACAAGACAAGGAGTGAATTCATCATTACCAGCGCACCAGTTGTTATGTTGTCTATGCAACAAGCCAATGAGGAAAACCATCATTACCAGTGCATCAGTCGTAATATGTCAGAGGGACAACCCAAAGAAGGAATCCATCATTTCCAGCTCATCGGTATTAATGTTGTCCGTAATAAAAAGTCAAAGAGAGAATCCATGATTTCCAGCGCATCAGTCATTATGTCGTCCGTGCATCAAGCCAAGGAGGGAATCTATCAGTTGTTATGTCGTCCGTGCAATAAGCCAAGGCGGGAATCCACCATTACCATCTAGCTCATCAGTCGTTACATTATCCATGGAACAAGTCAAGAAGGCATTACCAGCTAGATAACGTGTCGTAAGTTTGTTCCAGCAATAATGAGCATCACTGCATGGAAACCACTACCATCGTTTGTAGTTTTATTTCTTGGAATGACCCGACGTGAAATGCAATTATATAATTATGATAACAAATAGCCCATACTGCCCTTATTATTTTGCTAAATACATAGCCCCGTGACTTGGATTTAAACAATATAAATGGTACAGTCAAATGATTAAATAACTATTGTGTAATTCGTCCATAAGGAATGCAAAACGGAACCGGGAGTTTACACGCCTGATATAGATGTTTTCAACGCAGACGACTTTACCAAAACTCGTAGCAGGTATTCATTCGCAACATTTGACACAGAAGGGAGGAACTGGATATGCATACAGTTAAACATACAGCGTTACACGAATCAACGATTCATGCACCTAATTTTTCTTTAAAGGTGGAGCCCATGTTTTCTGATCTACCTAGGATCTACCATGCCGCTGGTATGGCAGTTGCAGCTGAAACAGCGTGACAACTTCATTAATCAACTGTTCTCCATCTCAGATACCCAAAATAGTGATCCAGGACCGCAAGATGTGGTTGCTAATTCATCCGGCAGTGCAACACAAACAACTAAAGCTACAGTACAGGTAAAGCTAGTCAATCTCTAAGTTAAGGCTACTCTACGGGTAGGGTAATTCAGGTCCTACTTTCAGGACAATTTCTAAAAATAGACCTCAAGAATAGTAATGCGCCATTTTAGTGAGGTTTTTTTAATATAAGTCACGTACTTCCGTACCATCTTCCACAAAATACAAAAGTTTACATCTCAAACGTAATTAAAGCCTAACTAACACAAGACATATACTTAATTATAAAAATGGATTGGTTATAATTATCGAAATGTATCAGGCTCAACAACTCGCTACGGTGTAAGTTAAAGTAGTTGTCCGAGGATTTTCTGCGAAACAAACATAGACACGAACCATGTTAAAAAGCTCTTTATTAAACGTCTGACAGAAAATATATCACCATACAAGTTATAACGCCTGTATGGGATGCCATAATTGGATGAGCCGCAAGTTAGCTGTTTGCCTAAAATAAACATATATTAACGAGGCAAAAACTGAATTAGATAAACAAAAATTCCATCATAACTTTATGCCTTAATTTTAATATTTGTTATTACAAAATATTTTTAAAATTAAATATGGAATTGAATAAAAGTAAAAAGTGTCTGGCGAGGCTGTAATCATATTTTACCGCTTTCTTTTTTTCAGTTACAAGATGTCAGCTGGCAAACAATTCTGACTATCAGCAATGACACTTGGGTCATTATTGTCAACGAATCATTGGTGTACCTGGTTATATTTTCACGTTGGCTATTACCACGTGGGGAGATGACGCGAGAGTTTCTGGCGGACATGCTCCTTGAATTCTTGGCCATCGCATCGGACATAATGGAGTTGTTAGCTTTGTTCGACGAGGCGAGAGTTCGAGAGAATCTGATGCTTACTTATTGGATCCTAATCGCTTGGACTGTAAGTTTCATACAGTTTATACCAGTGTTACTACATAAGCGAAAATATCGCCATATAAAGAGAGGACATGGAAACTGTCTTAAGAAAGCCTGTGGGACCAATTTCACGGAAATCTTGGCGACGCTCATGAACATAGTGGTACAGGACGGATCGTTTTTGGTTGTGCGGATGTACATAATGGTAAAACTGAACTTTGTCACCTACAGTTTGACCTTCTTTGTTATGAAGAACATACTGTCATTGCTGATTCTGTTTTATAGATTAATGATTTTGTTTCATAATCTGCCATGCTGCTGTGGAAAGACGCACCAACTCAGTAATTCACTTAAGAGAACGAAAACCATTTCCTACGATTTATAGAGTGCGTTTTAGCCTTACGCTATAACTTGCCTGATATTGACTGTCTAACGGAATAACTTGCTAATATGTGCTTGTTATTGTATATTTGTCTGTTATTGACTGTCTAACGGGATAACTTGCTAATATTGGCCTGCTATTGACTGTCTAACGTTATAACTTGCTAATATTGACCTTATAGTGAGTGTTTTACGTTATAACTTGCTAATATTGACCTGATATCGACTTACTGGATAACTTGTCAATTTTATAGGTTATTGATCATGTTTTGTGAAATCATCCTTGGACCGAGTTCTTTGGCTGACGTTGCTGAGCTTGCTTCACAGTACAGGGCCATTAAACCCTTTATTGCAAACTTAAATGTATGTAAATGTATTTTATTTGAAGTTGTTCTCGCTTGACAGTTTTTTAATGCTTAATTTGACTTTTCTGAAAATATTTTACCTAAAGCTGTGTTTTATGTATTGAAGTAACAATACAATAAATAATTTTGTTTCATAACCTGCCATGCTGCTGTGGAAAGACGTACCAACACAGATATTCCCCTGAGAAGACGAAAACCAATTTCACCAATTCCACCAATTTATAGAGTACGTTTTAGCCTAACGTTACAACTTGCTAATATTTGCCTGATATTGACTGTTTACCAGGAAAACTTGCCAAGATCTGTCTGTTAGTGTATACTTGGATATTCTTCCTTTTATTTTCCATTTGGAAAAAGGATGCAGTATTATAGGTAATGGCATTCTTATAGGAAAATATTGTGTTAGACGAGTTCCTTCGGATGAGTTGCCCGAGCTTGCGAGGGCAAAACTCCACCGAAGGAACGAGTCCCAACACAATAGTTTCCCATAATCCTTTTTATTGTATAATTTGATATTGGCTATTTAAAATGTGTCGTTTTGTTTCTTTGAAACACTTCACTATTTAGAAAATTAACACTCGTTTCGGATTGTTTAGATAAATAAACATTAATGATCTATCGAGTATGGTGGCATATTACTTCCGTAAGATAACCTGTTTTGTACAATATTAACAGAATATCTAGTTAGGGTTTGCAAATTTCACCTAATAAGTAACATAATAACTGGTTAACTAGATACGATTCGTGTTACCACTTATTTAATGTTTTCGAAACGTAAGACTAAAAACAGGCATGAAAGTGCCCAGAACTGCCACCCGTTACCATAATCGCGCAATTATACTGTCCTTTCCGTTTGTTGCTAGGGTCATGGAAAATATAATTTACGAACCGCCATTGTTGTTCTCGACACGAAAAATTAATCGTCGACAAAATGATATGTATTGCTTTTTCTAACAGTGTATTTCATAAAGAAATCGTGTATTATTTTATTCCGGTATTAATACTTGGATATTTGTGTTCTTTATTACGATTTAGATGCCCCTTTTGACCTCACAGTATGTTCTGTAAAGCGAACATACATCTTCTATTCTGCGTTCATAAACTTCACATCGGAGAATGACAAACATAATCAGAACACCTACCTTTAAAACAATTGTTTGCACATTCATCCTAGCAGTTGTTAAATCCCACTTGATTGTCTTCGTCATGTTTTATTGAGATAAACTTATCTAGATCGTCAATGACTATTGATTGATTGGGGTTTAACGCCATTTTCAACAATTTTTCATATCAAGGCGGCCAGTTCACCTACTCATATGTTACTTGGCTTTCTCACACCAGTACTTCATACAACTCATACCAGTACTTCATACAACATTCTTTAAAAGCAACTGGTTGCTTTTCCACATAGACGGATACTATATCGTTTTTCCAAATGGAAACTAAAAGGAAAAATATCAAAGGTACAATAATTGTCGATATTGTACGGGTTTATATTGCACGCATTGCTATTGCACTCAGATCTTGTTCACGTGCTGCTAACGACGGAACTATTTCCATACAGTAACGTTACAGAGCGTTCCATCCAAACTATGATGAGTTTAAATAGCCAATATCAAAGTATACAATAAAAAGGTTATTGCATGATTATGGGACACTATTGTGTTGGGACTCGTTCCTTCGGTGGAGTTCTGCCCTCGCAATGTCGGGCAACTTAGCCGAAGGAACTCGTCCAACACACAATTGTTTGACTTGCTAATATTGGCCCGATATTTACTGTATTACGTTATAACTTGCTAATATTGGCCTGCTATTGACTGTTTTAAGGGATAACTTGCTAATATTGGCCTAATATTGCCAATACACACTTTATTGCAAACTTCAATAAATGTAAATGTATTTTATTTGACAGATTTTTAATGCTTAATTTGACTTTTCTAAAAATATTTAACCTAAAGCGGTGGCTGTTTTATGTATGAAATTAATAAAAATGGCATAAATATTAATGAACCGTGCTCGAAACCTCATGAGTATTAATGAGCCGGTGCATTTTTTTTCACTGGGTTGGATTAGAAAAAACTATGTTGGATTCAGTTTCATCAAGAACATATTTGTATACAGAATCAAAATATAGGTGTAGCTATATATAATGATAGTTTCTTATTTCTCCTCCAAAATCATTGAAAATCTGTCATGTCGAAAAGGTGTAAAAAAGTATAATAGTGCTCGGATAAAATGATATCCGAACCATAACATTGGCGAGACCATATAAATAACAGTCACTATCTTTCAACTGTTCAACGATTAAACGACATACAAAGAAAAACAGAGTAGGCTGCAAAACCGTATAAATACATAAAGGAAATAGAATGAACGCATGTTTGTTTCAGTTGAGATTGACTCCAATACCACTAAATTAAACTAAATCCAATTGAGCAATTTTCTTTTTCACTAGCGTTCGTTTTCCGCGACTGCGATGCCCGGATAGATACAACCAATTATATGAGCGAGTTGGATCTAGCCTTTCACCACGGTTACAATAAACATCTAATTATACTCTCTCTTTTTTCTTATTGACAAATGTGTTAAATGTAAATATAAGCACACCTTCTGTTGTTTAAAGGTCACAATACAACAAATAAATTCCTGTAAATCGACCAGTTTCAGGTCTCAATTGTCAGACGTTCTATGCGTTTCTCATGTAAAACACCTTTATTATTGAGAAGAGCATCCTCTTAGTTTTAAACAATGCAGAGAAAAGGGGGGTCATGCATTATGCAAGAAAGAATTGACCAGGCGAAATTGGTTACCGTAATTGTGGTTTAAATCGGGCCCGGACAAAAATGGTTTGTCACATTCCGTACTTTCCCTTTCAAACAAGGTCAAAATACTAAAAGTGATCAAATCAATCATTTCAAGTTCATCCTATACAAATTTACAATGAATGTAAACTCAATTTCATATATTCGATGCATTCTGGTCATGGTACATAACTAATTTCTACGCAAACAAAGGTTTTTTTAAGGGACCATTTGTCTGTAGATCAGCAGGACAGCGGATGTATTTGGCGTAATTTGACAATTGCTGGTCCAGACTAGCCTGTGCATCTGCACTGTTTGTTATGGTCCTGCATTGTTCCCGAATAAGTCAAAGATAGTTTCGAGAAGCATCCGGTAAACATCTTACATTTAGATAAAATAGTAACTAATTATTAAGTTATAATTATAAACGTACGTGTAAGTTACTAAAATTGTATACTGTTAATCCAATTATAATCCAGAATACAGTTTATATACCGACTTTATTTCCTTTCACTACACTATTGTTTTAAAAAATGTATATCCCATGAATCTGAATGAACACTTCCATATGTAAGTAAGTAAGTAAGTAAGTAAGTTAGTAAGTAAGTACTTACTTACATGTTAAAATGTTTTCTTTTATTTCCGTTTTTATTTTAAGATTTGTATTGCCTACTTTAAAATATCATTGTTTATCATCCGTCCGCAATGACAAATAAATGTAATGTCTTATGAACTCGTCGAGTTAACCCTATCCCTCATACAACATTTCTTCAGCGGTCGAAATTAAAAATATTATAAATGAAGAACACTTATCGAATAAAGATGAAAATATTGTCGGACAAGGAGAAATTGCTACAATGTTTTCAAACGTCCCTGCTGCAAAGGTGTAAGAAAGCGTCTGTATTTGGAAAAGGATTAAATACACCTGTCAAAGTGACTGTCACTGAGGGTCATTTTTAGCAAGGGGCTCTTTAGAGCCAATTGCTATAGTAGGCGAAATCTCCGAAATCTAGGCTGATATCAGTCCCTATTGTTTAAGTCTTATTACAATATCGGCAATGAATTATTTAAAATATCTCTTTCTATAGTAGCTCTCCATTTTTGAACACCATTTCGGGTTCATAGAGATGGCTTGCTATGCGTAGATTGTTTATTTTATGTCGCAAATATGTGTGGTAGTGAATGATTGCGCAACACAAAACGAAAGCTTAAACAAATTTATTTCTCAACCAGAGTTGTCCTATTTCATTTAATATTGAATCTTCAATAGTAACATTTACATTTGTTACACAAATATTAAATAGTCACTTGTACTCAAGTTAGTTTAGTTTAGTTTAAACTTATTTATTTTACATCGATTGCGAAACAAGCCTTTGGCTTAGATTAATCACTCTCGATGTCTGCTTCCTGGAGACTTAACCAGTACTCGCGCCGTTTGTGTGGAAAAATCCCAAAGTCAGGACCCGCTCATCACGGGACTCGAACCAGGGACCTTTGATACCAGAGGCCGACGCTCTACCTCTGCACCACTGTCTTCCACAAGTTAGTCACGATACTTTGGTAATCCAAAGGTTTGACACAAACAGCACTTAGATAGTTAACAAACAGGTTCTTCGTATTGATAACTGACAGCAATTATGTATGTTGGAACAACTGACTTTTGAGGTTGTTGTTGTTGTTTGATGACTATGTTTACCCTCGCGCTCGGCATTAATGCCACTTGGCGAGCAAAGGTATATAGGTTTGATGACTATGTTTACACTCGCGCTCGGCATTAATGCCACTTGGCGAGCAAAGGTTTTGAGTTTTGATGACTATGTTTACACTCGCGCTCGGCATTAATGACACTTGGCGAACAAAGGTTTTGAGGTTTGAGTCTGCATTTTATATACTAATGGTCAGCAGTCTTTAAGCATAGGTGTGTGAACTCACTCCTATTGACATCAATGGCTAGTGACATGTGTATTGCTGAAGGTGATAATTGGCATTGATTGTAAAATAAAACATAGGTAATTGACAACTTTCTGAGATGCAAACTGACATATTGAGAAAGATTTTAAAATTAGGAACAACAAGAAAGATTTCAAAGTAATTTGACATACAATATGGAAAAAGAAAGTAATTAGAAATATTTAGGATTAATAATTAACAAAATTTTGAATCATAATATTATATAATGTCAATCAAAGCACATGCATCAGTGGACTATTTGCTAAAACTGAATGTACTGGTTCCGGAGTATCCGTGTCTACAGTATCGTACCGCCAAATAATCCGCCACTAGAATAACAAAATTCGTTAACTTGGTGGGATATCAACCGGACAATTGATATGATAAGACGCAAAAGAAAGAATCACAAAGAAATGTGATGTTAACATATATGAATTACAGAATTGAATATGAAAAATGTGTTTATGTGCTGACAACAAATGAATTCACAAAAATACATGTCTGATGAAGAAAAGGACAGACGAGAAAGGCGTCGAGAAGAATGATGAGGTGAAGAAGAAGAGGGAAATAAGAGGCCCAAGATGTCCCTAAATCGAACACCAGGGTGAAGGTAAACCAGCTTGTTGGTAATTGTAGGGAGAATTTAGTTTAAATTTATTTATTTCACATCGATTGCCAAACAAGCTTTAAGCTTATATTAATCACGCTCGATGTCTGCTTCCTGGCGACATAACCAGTACTCGCGCCGTGTGTGTAGAAAAATCCCAAAAGCAAAACCCGCTCATCACGGGATTCGAACCCGGGGCCTTTGGTACGAGAGGCCGTCGCTGTACCACTGTACCACTGTCTTCCACAAGGGTGAATTTGATAAAAGAGTGGTGATAAAATTGCAGGTAGTGAACACCGTAAATGAAACAGCTTATCAGAAGTGGATATTTACAATATTTAGATATCAACTTTTGAACATATTCTAAAAAGGACCACCAGAGGACCATTGCTTTGAAGTTTGGTTGATATTGGTCCAAATGGTTTAGGAGATGTCATTTGAAGCTACAAGTTTATTTTATTTTTCTTGAAATATGTGTAGAGCTTTAGGAGGACATGTCGTTTGAAGCTAAAAGTTACCAATTCAATTTTTCAATTTCAACTTTTATTTATTTATGTCATAATATGTTCTTACTTAAGTTTTTAACTTTAGCATTTCTGCGATGTGTATGAGGAAACAAGGTAATATCACAAGATACCACCCTAGTTTCCTCATATTACTGTTAGACTTTGAAATTTCAATTTGAGATAAACCAAACAAACAGAAAGCCACCAAATATAACCCACAACAAACAAAGAAAACACCAAACAAAAACAACAACATAGAACATCAAAATTACAATACAATCTTGTATCGTACTGTTTAGGAAAATTTCTATCGGAATTTATTCATAATAATAAGCATGAACTTTGTAAGGTCCCTTAATTCTGCGGGACAATCTGTGTTTAGTAAAGTTGAAAAACATTGATGAGTATTTGACATGTATCTATTTTTAATCAATGTGGACCTCTCATTGTCGAAGTATGAACATGACATGAGATAATGTTTTTCAGAACCAACTTCGTTAGTATTGCATAAGTCACATATTCGTTCATGTAATGGCGTTTTAATCCACCGGCCCGTTTCAACGGGGATCCTTGAATTTGAAGTTCGAAAACGAAACATTGATAACGCATAATTTTTGGGTAAAATATACCAATAATTCTCGAGTTTATATTCTGATTTAAAATATGAATATGTTAAACCTTTGTTAGAGTGTTGCATACTTGGGCTCCAATTTTGTTTCATTTGATCAAGTAATATACTTTTAACAAGGTATTTAATTGACTTTGTCGTGACCGAAGATTGAAATAGCCAAATATCAGGTCTGCCAATTTCAGTAAAAATTGAACTAATATATTTGGGCCATTTGTATGTAAATCCTTGATGGCTTGTCATAAAACGATACATTTGGGCAGACAACTTAGAATTTGGGCCAGTTAAGAGTCTGTTCCAGAAGCCGATCATTCCTGTTTTAACTATGATATCAAGTGGTGTTATGCCTAATTCGCCAAAGAGCATGTAAGTAGGAGTACTTTTCTTTGCTTTGCATATTTTCTTTAGGAAGGATTTGTAAACTATATTCAATATGTCTAGGTTTTCAAATCCCCAGACTTCGCAGCCATATGTTAAAATAGGTATAATAGTGTGTTCAAACAATTTAATTTGGAGGTCTACAGGGAGATCTAAGTTATAAATACGGATATACAAGAGATTCATTGCTTTTTTGGCTTGTTCTGTGAGATGTTTCCTAGCAGTTAGGAAAGACCCGTTACTTGTGAAATATATACCGAGATATTTGTACTTGTCCGTTATCTTTATTTCTGTTTCGTTTAAATAAAATTGGAATTTATTTGTATTTCGTGCTCCAAACACAATAACATTACTTTTATTTAGATTGACATTTAGTTTCCATGTTTTGCAGTACTCAGAAAATGAATTTAGAGCTTTTTGGAAATCTTTCTCATCGTCAGAGACAATCAAGGTATCGTCTGCATAAGGTATTATAAGTAGTTTAAGCCATTGTTGCGGTGTGCCAATCTGTAAATCTATTCCATTTGCACTTAGAAATACCAGGGAATTTTGCAGATCATTAAAAATAACGAGAACAACACCGGTGACAAATTCTCACCTTGGCGAAGTCCACGTTCGCACGGGAAAAAATTAGACGATTGGCCATTTACAAAGATGTAGGATTTTATATTATTATACATATTGTATATGATACAAAAGAATTTGCCATTGACGGAAGACGTGAGTATTTTTTGCCACAGCCCTGCTCTCCAGACTGAATCAAAAGCCGCTGCAAAATCTATGAAAGCACAAAACAACTTTTTCTTTGATTTCTTAACAACTTCAATAAGACTATGGAGAAGAAACACGTGATCAGAGGTCGAATATCCGGATCTGAATCCGGCTTGATTTTCATTTAATAAATCATATTCTTTTAAGAATGCAGCAATTCTCGTATTCAGTATAGAGGTAAACAGTTTAGACAAGCAACTTAACAATGTAATTGGTCTATAGTTGGAGGGTTCCAAAGAATCACCCTTCTTATAAATTGGTATGACATAACCTTTTGACCATGATTCCGGTATAATACCTGTATCTAGAATGTTATTGAAAAGGTTAAGATAATGCGGAATCATTATGTTTTCAGTATTTTTGATATATTCATTGACGATTCCATCTGCCGGACATGGAGACTTGGATGTTTTCAATTTGTTTATATGCTTATGCTTAGAAATTTCTTCTGCTGTGATAGCTGAATTAAGAATTTCATTCTCAGCAAAAAGAAAGTTCGTTTGGAGGTTAGGTTCAACATCACCATCAGCGTTATTGTTCACAAAATCACTATGATTAGTATTTATTTCTTTAAAATAACCGTAGAATTTATCGATACTCGGTTCGTCAATTTTAGTTTTACCTTTAAGACTATTTAACAATTTCCAGTATTTCTTTGGTTCATCTTTATGGAGCGCACGGAAATCGCTCTGTAGCTTATGTTTGTGTTTTCTAATATATTTATTCATGGTTACCGACGACGAACATAGATTATAATAGATCACCTTCAGCCTTCTGCTCAGATAATTTAACCGAGCCCCGGTAGCTCAGTCGGTAATGACGAGGGCTGTCAATCCAGGGGTTGTGAGTTCGAATTCCGGCTCGGCCAACTTTCTTTCCGACGTTTGACAAAAGTCATTGCGACATGTGTCATTCGTCTTCCTCCAATGGGCTAAGTCTATGTGGAAATGCAGCCAGTTGCTTGGGAAAATTGTTGTGTGGAGTACTGGTGTGAGAAAACCAGGAAATACATGAGTAGGTGAACTGGCCGCCGTGATATGACCGAGAAATTGATAAAAACGACGTTAAACTTCAATCAATCAATCAATCAATCAGGTAATTTACACAGACAAGAACGTTGACGAAGTAGGAGAATTAGTGGGGGAAGAAGAAAAAGAAGACGAAGAAAAAGATGGTGATGAAATGGAGATAAATAACATTTAACCCTTTCCGACCTACAGACGCAATTTGACGCATCTGCATCAGACGCATTTTCAAAACATTGTGGCATAAGGAGAAACTACTCATGATGGCGTACATATTTAATAAAAAAATATATTATGAAAATAACATGAAACATGTTATAAGCATCGGCAAAGGGCATTTTCTTTAGCCATTTACAACATAATTATGGCAAAAACAGAAATGTGCATAATTTATGCAAACAAAGAAAAAATAAATGATTAACTATTCAATAAAAGAGAACCAAAAAAAAACAAAAGCCAAACAACTGGAGTGGAACAGTCAATATTAGGGAGATATTTCATGAGAGGTGTAGATTTGACGGCTATGCAAGCTTCGAGAAAAAAAAGTAGTAATATAAGGCAAAGTCGGCTTAAATTGAAATATAGTGATGAAATCAAATTGTTCAATGCTATTTTGTTTAATGATCATTGCTGCATTTACATGTTTTGATAATTTCAAAAAGTTTGTGGCATTTAAACAATATAAACATGCCGAAACAATATATTCTGTGTTGGCCATGCAATATTACCGATGCTTTTTTAAACTATATTCATGAATATAACACATATCTATCTGGAACCTTCAATTACAGAGTGGTATAAATGACAGAGTTTAAATTAGGAGAAAATACATGATTGTCAATTAACACATATATATATGAGCCGCGCCAACTGAAAGGGGATCTTGTTGCTTCAGTTTTACGAACTAGTCGTTCTAGTCTCTAGTCATCGATCATGTAATTAGATCAATTCCACATGTTGCTACAAAGCGCCCCAATCCAAATGTTTGAGAATTTAAAGGCCATTCTTCAATGTTTACAGCGATTGTAGATTAACATGTATACCAAACGTGGTGAAAATCAATAGGCATACACAATCTCAATCTGGTCTATATATGGCGCTAGCTGTGTGTTTATACATATGTAAAGTCTGACGTAATTATGTGACGTGTAGATAAATGACAACGTTATTCGCTACTCATATTGACATACGCTCTACGAGTTGCTTGTTCTTGTCGTAGATGTTTTATAAAAGTTTATAGAAGTTTATCTGAATTAAAATTCGCCTTAATAAACAATGGGCATCTAAATCGCAATATCGAACAAGAATGTCGACGCGTAAATACCAGAATAAGTAAATATCAATTTTATGAATGCAATTCACTGTTAGAAAAGAAAATACACATGTTTAGGTATTATTTTGCCCACGAGTATTTCCCCCGACCCTAGAAACCATCGGAAAGTATGGATTTGGTTTAAACTTTATGGAAATGTTGACCACCATAGGGAAATATCAGACGACAAATTTCACTTATATTGCCTCAAAAATATAGAGTTATGCCTAGTTGAATTTATATAGTATTTGTACTGTATATAATAGTTTATATCACAATTACATTGTGAACACTCTACAGGCCACATTAGAACTTATAGCCATCAAATATCGGTCACATTCTAAACTGAGTCGGTCACATGGGTTGAAAAACTAGGTCACTATGTTAAATGTTAGAAAACGTTTATGAACACTCTAGAAGCCTCATTGTATATACAATCATCATAAGGGTTCATCAGAACATGCACCTCCAATAAATTCCCAGTCAGGTTTTAAACTGGGTCATGTGGGGTCCTAAAACAAGGTCATTCTTTTTTTTTTAGAAAAGCCTTGTTAAAACACGTGTTAAGGAACTGGTATACCAAGGTAGTCCAAGGAGAATCTCACTTGTCCGACATTGTCTTTAGAAGAGTGTCTATCGATTTGTGGAAATATTCCGATTAAGATTCAGTGAAGACTACGGCGAATATATGCATCCGCAGTGAAATGGTTTAGGAGATGTCATTTAAAGAAAGTGTTGACTGTCCAAGTCCAAGGATTAGGGGCGCGTTCAATTGATACAGAATGTTAACGTTGTTCATGGAAACTTACCCTGTAACATTGAAACAAAATCCGTCTTCAAAGTAAAGCACTGAACATTTCTGAGTATTCCAAAAACATTCGTTGGAGGTTTCATTGTCCATGTAACTCTTTCAAAACATACAACAAATCTGCAGCAGGCAACCTTTAAAACAATCAGGTAAACATTTGGAAAATGTATATGGAAGTTAACATCAAAACGCGTCTATATGTGGGAAAGTATTTAACAAGGAGTAGTTGAGCTAAAAACCTAAAGAAGTTTTTGAACAACGATACGTGATTTTTAACTAACAAAGGGAAAGTAAGTATTGAACTATTTTTATCTTTCAAATATTAATTACTTCCCTTTGCCTTGGCATTTTCTTCAGTTGTCGGTAGGTCAAAATATCATTCTAACAAAAACAAAGTTTATGCATATAAACGTAGGGCTTATAAAATAGTATCCCGGGCATGATTTAAAGGATATTTGCGCTCTTTGTAACATATATGCATTTGTGAGCAAAATCTGTTCGATTTTATTTTCATATTGATACATGTATAAGATTTATTTTGTATGTTTTGTTAAATTTGATTGACTTCCTATCAATGAATAAATACATTATTCGGATCACCGCACTTGCGAATAGTTAGATAGGGTTTAATTCATGAATGTTTATATAGATCCTTGGATGTTACGGCTCTACGCTTTCTGATGCCTAAAACGAACAATTCCTTCTTTTGCCACAATATCCTCAATTTTTGTTAGTAATTATACTTTCAATAAATGAGTATTCCACGTTTTTGCCTCGATGTTTTCAAAGTTGTCCGATGCCTCTAAAGCAGGTGATTTTTGTAAACATTGTTACAAAAGATAAAGAAAATGCTCAATAATGAGAAATTTCTCCCTTTGGCACAATGTTTTTAACAATATTCAATAATTAAACTATTATTTACAGAGATATTCCCTATTTTCGCTCAGATGATTTCAAACACGTCTCCTGCTGAGTTGTTGTTTTTGTGAAAGGGTTAAAATTGATTGAATACATTCTTCAGATCACTGCACCTGTAAATAGGTAGATAGTGTTCCTTCATGAATGTGTATATAGATTCTGGTCATCAATCGCGAAACCTGTTTTAAAGGGACTGAACACCATAATGGTCCAAAATCGTTATATTTTATACTTATTTTAATTAATCCAAAATACGTCGATATATGTGTAACGGAATGTTGTAGAAGGTCGTACACGTCTTGTTTTTCATTATTTCGTAGGAAATAAGCAGTTAAAAAAACGTCCGCTCCATGTTTTCCCGTTCAAAAATACCGTGAAATTTCCTCTTGCTCATTTGAATTTGTGGATTCAATTCGGCATTCTCTAACACTATCGACTCATTACATTCATGTATGCGTGAGTGTAAGGAACGACAACTCTGCGAAGGAGATTGTCAATTCGGTTGTAGTGATCACGTGATAAATATACAGCGATATTTTTAGATTTACTGGGTAACTAACCCAGTAGATTTCACAATGCAAAATAACGAAGAATCTCCGCAATAGTAATAGTGTGCATATATTGTAGTACATCAGTCAGCAAATCTCAATGCCTTACATGCAAAAACATCAAGGTAAATGCAATTTTTAACAATTTTCTTTTTTTCCCGCTTTTTTCTCATATGGGATTCAGTCCCTTTAAAGGGGACTCTCTTATCCCCTCTTACCCCTCTCTTATACAGCCGTTTTTTACTCCGCTGCAGCAGACGACTCTTGAAACAGTGTGATAAAAAGAGAAATTGCTCAAAGCGAGCATTTCTCCTTTTCAAGGTCCATCTAAAGCAATTGTATTGTATGTGGGAAATGGTTAAACAAAGCCGATATTATAGTTATATGGGTTGATGCACCTAGCGAGATTATAGGATTTCACGATAGTACTGTATCTTAACCCTTTCCCACATGCGACAACTCTGCAGCAGACGACTTTGAAAACATACCCGATTTTTTGTGGAAACTCTCTTTATTTGAAAGTTCAATAAACATGGTGACAAACATTTTTCTTGCCATGTTTTCAAAAAGCCGTCTGCTGCAGAGGCGTCAGAAAGCGTTAATATGTGGGAACGGGTCAATAATCTACCTATTTTCAAGTGCTGTGGTTCAAAAAAGTCTTTTCAGTTAACCATGGTCAATGAATGTCCATGGTACTAACTTTACAATGTCAATAAATACATGTATAAAGCTACAACTTCATAACTTTAGTTTTTGAAAAAGTTTGTCAAACCTTTCCCACATTCAGACGCATTTTGACGTATCTGTAACAAACGACTTTTTAAAACATTGTAATAAAATTGTACCTACACTCTACAGGGTAATCTGTCCTTGTCATACTACAGCCGTCCTTGTAGTCCTTGTAGTCCTTGTGTAGTCCTTGTAGTCCTTGTAGTCCTTGAGTAGTCCTTGTAGTCCTTGTAGTCCTTGTAGTCTTTGCAGTATTTAGTAGGACCCCCCATATGAGCCGTCCCGCGAAAACCAACATTATGGCCTCTGCGTTATGTATCAACCTAGATCAGCCTGAGCAGTCCGTGCAGACTGATCTGGGTCGACACATTCCGTTTCAGGGGGATAGAGGTTAAAGAGTTATGATTCCTGAAATAGAAAATCGACAGGAGGCGAAACGTGTCTGCTCGGGTTTGCCTGCGCGGGACGGCTCATATATTAAATTAAGAGTTCGTAGCTTCTTTTTATGTTTGCATAATCCTTACACATCACATGCTTACAATTGATTATTGCTTACAAATGAGCCGTTCTACGAGAAAAAAACAACATAATGGACTCTGCGTAATGTATCGATCCAGATCAGCCTGCTCAGTCCGCGCAAGGTAATCCGTGCCGACACATTCCGTCTCAGGGGGACAGAGGTAACGAGTAATGATTCCTGAAACGGAAAACCAACAGGATACTTTCAGCAGAGACCACAATGTTTTCTCGTGGGACGGCTCAAATGGTTGTTGCAATGGGATATCAAACAATTGATCGTCCACATGGAGGGGTAAACAGTAGTTATATTTGAGACAATAAGAGTCGTTCCACGATAAAACCAACATTGTGAACTCTGCGTAAAGTATAGACCCGGATCAGCCTAAGCATGTCGCGCAGGCTAACACGGACAGACACTTTTCGCCTCTTGTGGATTTTATGTTGGTTTTCTCGTGGAACGGCTCATATTATATTTATGTTTTTCAACGCGTTTAATATAAATGTAATACGATGTAAACATTGAAGTTGTTATTTAAATTTATCAAATGTTGGATGGGAGCGCTTTGTTACGTTTCTGTATGAACATAGTCAGTCCTTAGCAGCACGTGAAAAGGATCTGAGTGCAATAACACTGCTTGCAATTTCAAAGCTTGCAATATCGTCAGATACTGTATCCTTTGTTTAACATGGACACTAGAGGCATCACAATCAAAATATACAACAAAACGGATGTTTGTTGCAAAGCATCAAAGAGAAGCCGCAATATTTCATTTCACATGAAGAAATAAGAAAAAAGATCATTTAAATCCACAAACATTAGAACAATTTAATCTGTAGTCAGTAATGCTGATATCGATTATTGAAGATATAAGTTTTATGTAGGATATTTAACCTGGCAGGGTCTCTGTTTTAAGTGAATGAGATAATTTAGAGTTAAGCTGATCATAAAAAGTGACATATAATACTAAAGATAAATGGACAAGAGGTTTTGATAAATTTAAATTGGTACCAAACACAATCAACTATTTGTATTGAACACACGCCCTGTTATGATAATGTTTTATCAAATAATGCTGACACACAGAAAATCTGTTTTTCGTTTGTATCGGTAAGTCATGATAATGGATAAGGGTATCCCACATAAAACAAATCTGCAGTAGACGACTTTGAAATTATCAAGTTAAAAAAAATCTCTATAAATGATCGTATGATAATTGAAAAGTGTTGAATTATTGTGGCAAATGCGAGAGAACACAAATAGTCTATTGACAACTATCCTGCTTGTATCATCTTCATAAATAATGCCTTTTAAAGTAAACTTCTTGCTATAAATTGAGACATTAGCGGCGAGAAATCTAGACCAAGACAATGTCGCATGAATATACAGGCATATTTGTCTCTACATTGTTCGCAAATTTAGTTCAAGTCTTCCATTACAGCCTCCATAGATGATGATTAAAGTCGCGTTTAGCTATTTCTAAAAATATTGAGATCGGGAACCAATGATGCGCCAGTAATTATTGTGACGTAATAAAACAAAAAGTGATGTGACCCCTGTGTGTGGCATCTCCAACCGTAGACTACCGAGGTAACTTATCTGTTTTGAGAAGGTGACCTCTATACGTGATTACTTTAAAATATTGACTGCTGGAACCAATTTTGTATGTGCCCAAACTATAGAGGAATGCCAGTCGGCGATATAGAGAAGTTGTGATTATCAAGTGTTTCGCTTTAAGAACTTAAATGATAAGGTGACTTCGAGACGACCTAGGATGCGGTGTCGTCAGATTCAATATACGTACAGCGAGGTATTTGGTTCATTCAAGAACGACTTACGGGTCTTTAAACCCGAGTTTTCAAACAAATTTAAGGTGAAAACGACATGTCTCGAGGCGGTTGATTAAATTATGCCAATTAATTCAAGTTTTAAAAGTTAAACAATATTCACCAGAAATAGCATCATTTCGTTTCTCCCTCTTGTCATCCCGATTGTCTAACATTTTAATATGGACGTGTGAATGGGGTTTGGGAAAGATGAGATTGTGAGTAAATCGGGAATCAGGTGTCTTCCTGATTGTTACAATCGATTCAATCGTATCCGTTTTTATAAGGTAAAATTACTTGTATCACTTTGTTGTGGTAATATAATATACAAATAGGTAAAACCTGCTTCGGTTAGAACGATAAACGATACATAATTCTGTCTCTAACAGTAATATCACACACCTTTTTCGGTAGACTGGAATCAGTCACTTAAGTGAGATTGATTGTCTCAGGTGTTTAGCATTGAGAGAATGAGAGAGAGAGAGAGAGAGAGAGAGAGAGAGAGAGAGAGAGAGATGAGAGAGAGGAGAGAGAGAGAGGAGAGAAGAGAGAGAGAGAGAGAGAGAGAGAGAGAGAGAAAGAGAGGGGAGAGGAGAGAGCGAGAGAAGAGAGGGGAGAGAGAGAGACAGACATACCGACAGAGACAGTGAAAGAGAGAGGAGAGATAGAGAGAGACAGAGAGGGGGAGAGACAGACAGACAGACATACACAGACAGAAAGAGACAGACAGAGACAGAGACTGACAGACCGACAGAGACAGTGAACGAGAGAGAGAGAGAACGAAAGAAAAGAGAGAGAGAGAGCCAAAGAAATAGAGAGAGAGAGAAAGAAAGAAGAGACAGAGACAGACAGACAGACAGACAGACAGACAGACAGACAGGCAGACATACAGAAAAAACATACCTAGGCAGAGACAAACAGAGACATCCAAAGAGAGAGAGGGTGAGAAGAGAGAGAGATTGAGAGGGAGAGAGAGAAAGCAGAGAGACAGACAGACAGACATCAGGGCAAGAGGGAGATATATATATATATATATGGAGAGAGATATAGAGAGAGAGATAGAGAGAGAGAGAGAGAAGAGAGGAGAGAGAGAGGAGAGAGAGGAGAGAGGAGAGAGGGAGAGAGAGGGAGAGATAGAGAGACAGAGAAAGACGACATACAGAGACAGACATACATACATACAGAGACAGCGAAAGAGAGAGAGAAATTGAGAAGAGAGATATGGGAGAGAGAGAGAGAGAGAGAGAGAGAGAGAGAGAGAGAGAGAGAGAGAGAGAGAAGAGAGAGAAAGAGGGGGGAGAGAGAGAGAAAAAAAAGAGAGGGGAGAGAGAAAGACAGACATAACCGACAGAGACAGTGAAAGAGAGAGGAGAGATAGAGAGAGACAGAGAGGGAAAGACAGACAGACAGACATTACACAGACAGAAAGAGACAGACAGAGACAGAGACTGACAGACCGACAGAGACAGTGACGAGAGAGAGAGAACGAAAGAAAAGAGAGAGAGAGAGAACGAAAGAAAATATAGAGAGATAGAAAGAAAGAAGAGAGAGAGACAGACAGACAGACAGGCAGACAGACAGAAAAAACATATATAGGCAGAGACAAACAGAGACATCCAAGAGAGAGGAGAGAGAGAGAAGAGAGAGAGAGAGATGAGAGGGAGAGAGAGAAAGCAAGAGAGACAGACAGACAGACAGACATCAGGGCAAGAGGGAGATATATATATATATATGGAGAGAGAGAGAGAGATAGAGAGAGACAGAGAGACAGAGAGAGAGAGAGAGAGAGAGAGATGTGAGAGAGAGAGAGAGAGAGAGAGAGAGAGAGAGAGAGAGGGAGAGAGAGAGAGAGAGAGAGGGAGAGATAGAGAGACAGAGAAAGACAGACATACAGAGACAGACATACATACATACAGAGACAGCGAAAGAGAGAGAGAAATTGAGAAGAGAGATATGGAGAGAGAGAGAGAGAGAGAGGAGAGAGAGAGGAGAGGAGAGAGAGAGAGAGAGAGAGAGAAGAGAGAGAGAGAGAGAGAGAGAGGAGAGAAGAGAGAGAGAGAAGAAACGAGAGAGAGAGAGAGAGAGAAAGAAAATGAGAGAGCTGGGGAGAAGAGAGGAGAAAGAGAATAGAGAGAGAGGGGAAGGGAGAGAGAATGAGGAATGGAGGAGAGAGAGAAGCAAGAGTGACAGACAGACAGACATCAGGGCAAGAGGGAGATATATATATATAATATATATATATATATATGGAGAGAGAGATATAGAGAGAGAGATACAGAGGAGATGAGAGAGAGAGAAGAGAGGAGGAGAAGGAGAGAGAAGGAGAGAGAGGGAGAGGAGAGAGAGAGAGAGAGAGAAGAGAAGAGAGGGACGAGGAGGCGAGAGATGGAGGGGGGGAGATAGAGAGACAGAAGACAGACATACAGACAGACTTACATACAACAGAGACAGCGAAAGAGAGAGAGAAATTGAGAAGAGTGATATGAGAGAGAGAGAGAGAGAGAGAGAGATAGAGAGAGGAGAGAGAGAGAGAGAGGATAAAAGAGAGGAGAGAGAGAGAAGAGTGGAGAGAGAGGAGAGATGAGAGAGAGGGAGAGAAAGAGAGGGGAGAGATTGAGAAGGAAGGAAAGATGAGAGAGAGAGAGGACAGCCCAGAATCCGACTAGAGACAGCTCGAAATCGAGAGGACGACGAGGCGTGACAGAGCGAGGAGAGACAGACAGAAGCCAAAGACATCCCAGACAAGACAGTATGAACATTGGCCAGCGACAGAGACAGACAGACCGACACAAAGCGTGGGGAACAGAAGAGAGATAGAGACGAAAGAAAGAGAGAGAGATAGACGAAGGAAATAGAGAGAGAGAGAAAGAAAGAAAGAGAGAGCGACCGGACAGACTGACAGGCAGACCAGACAGAAAAAACATACTAGGCAGAGACAAACAGAGACATCCCAAAGAGAGAGAGGGAAAGGGGGAGGAGAGATTGAGGGAGAGAGAGCGCAGAAAGACAGAGGACTGACAGAGAATCGGGCAGTGGGAGCTATATATGAGCAGTCCACGACAAAACCTGTATATGACAAAAAATATTTTTTGAGTTTTTTGTATTCCTACAAGATCAACCGTTACATCATAATGATACCAGAATTAGCCAAATAGCCTACATATACTCTCTTAATTACGATTATAAACATACCAACTGTCATAAGAAAACGGAAAAATAAAACGGCGTTAAGGTGGAATCATACCTTTGAAATAACGTCGTTTTTGACGTCAAAACGGATGTCATTGCGCAATGAGTTGTGGTTAATGAAATTTTTTTGGTTTTGATTGAAGTGATATTCGGATAAAATATACGGGAGACAGTAGGATAGAAGTTCTTGCGTGCTGATATCAATTCCATACATCTCGTGCCATGACAAATTAGACAACAAAATGCAATAAATTAATAAAGGAGAAAGTTCTCCAGAAACATTTTAACAGTGTTAAGATTATTTCTGATTTATTAAAAGTTCGCCCGAAATTTTTAAGATAGATTATTATCGAGCCAATTTTTTAATAAAATCATAATGCAGTTATATAACGTCTGTCGTGCTTCGGAACGGTTCATTGCACAAATATTAGATAGATACGCATAGGTGTAGGTAATAAATGCACATGTTTTCATTATGAATCACCAATTTCAATCTTTTAAGTACCCCCTTTCCCCCCTAGTAATAATGGTAGGTTGTATTTATTTGCTTCTCTTTAAAGATTCAAAGTAGCTACTACTTATTGGCAATTTATATAGTATAGATATACTATATACATTAAAAATACAACAAAAGAATACTTGCATTTTTACAAGATAGGCGGAGAATGATATTTTTCAACAATATCGATATATTGCTAAAGATGAGAATTGTGCATCGTAACGCAACATATACAAATGTCGTGAATCAGTGAGTAGTGATGGGTTGATACCGTAATTCATGCTAACATAATTACAGTTTAGGTATCTACAATCCAATTCGAGCAGTGAGCCATGACGAAACCTAATGGATTGTTCTATTATCCAAAATAGGAAGGAGCATAAAAATATGCGCCCGTTTTGATAATAAGTAAAATCCTGACACACCACCAGTTCGAATGCAAAGTTAGGGTTTTAACAATGAGCATTGACTCGTTATGCCAAGGTCCCGAGTTCTCGAGTCGTAATGGATACCTGACATCTTTTTATTTTTATCTAATTTATTTATATTTAATTTATTTATTTAAGTCTCATCATGTACAAACAAAGTCAAATACAAACATATACACTGTACAAAACAATTCACGACAAATATTATACATGGCCACTCTAACTAGAATTATAGGAGACCTTTCGATATAAGCATATCGGCCAATCATAGCAATTACTATATACAACATGGAGCCAATAATCAGCCTCTAATTAGTCGATGTTATAAAAAGGGAAAAGAGAATCGAACACATGTGTTACTAATGAGGAAGTAAAGCTACTAAAGTTAAAAAAAAGGATGATTAAAACAGGGGGAAACATGTGATAAAAGTGATAACTGACTGATTAGCAGCTGACTATTGCTTGCATTAAAGATTGCTGGAAAAGAATACATGTTATATATAAGACATTATTTACTAAATAAAATCTACGTCTTTTAAGAATGTAAAAACCGGTTTTGGCACAATATCGAACTATTAAAGGACTTGATAATAAATACGAGAGTTGGTCGTTTTTTAACCAATTCTGCAAAATCCGGCTTTGCTTCTTCGGCCTTTGACAAAAAGCTCTGATCTCAATCAGTGTACATAACACAATCAAGGAGAACATGCTGGTCATCCTCGAGAACATTACAAAATGGACATTTACGATCCTCTAATGGGAGATTTTCATATCTGCCGGTTTCAATGCGTATGGGGGCTACACCACACCTAAATTTACACAATTGCTGACCTTTGGCTAGGAGGTAGATACGGTTACAGTATCCTTCTGTTTCATATACTTGCTTAAACGTAGCGGTAGGTTCGAAGCTTATTTCTACCAAGACCAGCAGAGCCATAGACCTTATTAAGGCGTAACAAGCCAATCCGCTAAATAAATATTCATGGTCGCCTTTTTCAACCCCGTTAAATAAAGGACTGTTTATGTAAAGGCCTATCCAAATTATTGAAATTTTCTATTTTTTAAACTGCGTAAAATGTTTACCTACGATAGAGAACCAATTCTTGCAGCGTGAGGATTTACCATGGGCCCACATCGCAATGCGGTATTATTATACCTTGTTATCATTTGTTTTGAGAGAGACGAACCCAGAAG
>JASEVX010000004.1:5149388-5337908 GCA_031761405.1 Serripes groenlandicus
ATCACAACTTCTCTATATCGCCGGCTGGCCTTCCTTAGTTTGGGCACATACAAAATCGGTTCCAGCAGTCAATATTTTAAAGTAATCACGTATAGAGGTCACCTTCTCAAAACAGATAAGTTACCTCGGTAGTCTACGGTTGGAGATGCCACACACAGGGGTCACATCACTTTTTGTTTTATTACGTCACAATAATTACTGGCGCATCATTGGTTCCCGATCTCAATATTTTTAGAAATAGCCGATTGGTTTCCGCCGTTACAATATCCTGCTAAACGCGACTTTAATCATCATCTATGGAGGCTGTAATGGAAGACTTGAACTAAATTTGCGAACAATGTAGAGACAAATATGCCTGTATATTCGTGCGACATTGTCTTGGTCTAGATTTCTCGCCGCTAATGTCTCAATTTATAGCAAGAAGTTTACTTTAAAAGGCATTATTTATGAAGATGATACAAGCAGGATAGTTGTCAATAGACTATTTGTGTTCTCTCGATCTATGGCGATACTCTTTAATGAGAAGGAGCATGTTTTTAATACCGGACTGACTGTATTACAAAGAGGGAAGACTATGACCCGGATATAACGATTTAAAACGTGTCAGGCAAAAATAACGGTCCAGTTGCCAGTGATGGCCCGTGAAAATGACTATGTCGCGTCACCGTCAAAGTCATTTCTACATGATTTTAAAGAGAACCACATTTCACTAACTTAAGAGACTTCATATGAAAATAGAGTATGCCACATTGTAAGCAAAACGATTGTAACTACATGTTGTAACATGCTTCGGTTACAACCGTTTTGCATGTAGCACACCGGGGTTGTAAGTAAACGAGTTGTGTACCGTAACGGATATGCACCGTTTGTCTTTTGCGGATCATTTATTTTTCACTTAAAAGGCTTTATTTTTTTATAATATGTTTTAAGACGCTTTCAACATGTTTTCAGTTATATCACGGCGTTTTCTTAGTTAGTTACCAGTACTATAAGTCGATTTATTTTTCACTTAAATTGCTTGAACATTTATTGAGAAATATTAGCTGTAAATATATATGCTAGGTTATTGGAAGCCGCCAGTAGGCGGCTTCCTGTAGGGATGCTTTTAATTTTCGGTCAAGGAGAATATTTAGACCTGCCAGCGTGACCACATATCATGATTTCTCTTTGTCCTTTCTAAATACATTAATTAAAGGTAATGACTTTTAAAACATCCCTTTTACACTTTATATACATGTGTGAGTTTTACAAATTAAAAACAAAAGACAAAGGCCAGTATATTAAATGAATGTATGTACATTTTTATTTAAGCGAAATTCGTACTGTATCTACTCTAGACAGTAAAATAGAGAACCCTTCTATTGAATTTGTAAATGTAGTCTGGTTCCTTAAAATTACATGCTATGATATATTACGCAGTAATTAGACGAAGAAGCCTCGTCCCGTATTCACTAAACTTTTCAATTTAGATATTTGTCTAAATCTAAATCTTAATATTTAGTCCGAGTTTTAGATTTAATCCGTATTCACGGAATAAATCACGCGTTTTAAACCGATCTCAATTTGGTCTAGTGTGTAAATGTCATAAGCGGCCACGCAGCGACTCTGGTTGCCGAATCAAGTTAAGAGCTAAAATAAAAGACAGTACCATTATAGATTTTCATTTTTATCGCAATTTCACATACATTTTTCATTTGCTTTGCTATTAATAATCTGACTATCATGTTCAGTACAAACTGGATTCAAAGTTAACTTTGAGTACAATTGTCATCGCAAAATGCAGACATGAAAAGATTTAAACCACAGAAATATCTGTTTCAAGATCAATTATTCTTTTTCGCTGTTGCAGTTCCACATTTCATGAATATCGCGGTAAACACGATATCGGTGTATTTTGCCTAGCCAACAACATGTCTTATCAAGGATGCGATATGAACATCCAGAATACTTAAATGAAATGAAATCTTCTGGTTCTTACAAACAAAGTGTGATCGGATTAACTAAACTGTATTTAACTTATCACTGTAAATGTAGACAGAATTTCAACTCTTATATCAACTGGTAAATTTACAGTTTGAGAAATAAATTCAAGTACATTTTCAAGCACTGGTTTAACGTTTTCAAAAAAATTGAAACTAGTTCCTATGTTAAGCCTTCCCTTATACGTAGGACATTAAAGTAAAAATTGGCACATCTTGCTAAATGAAGGTATACTTTATGGACATAAAGTAGAAAACATTGTAGCAAAAGGATACATTCCTCGTGATCAATTTCGTTTTTTGTCACAATGTTTTCAAAAGTCGCTGCAGCTGTTGTCAGTCTTTCGGATTACGTGTACATAGAAATACGTTTACTTGATTTTCTGAATGCTAATAACGACACGAGTTCACATCAGTTTCGTCAACTCGAGATTGTGCGTTTGTAATCCGACAGCTTTGATTTTCAATTGCCCAATTTGCCACAATAATTTCAACTCTTTTCAAGTATCTTACTATCATTTATAGAGATTTTCTATGTTTTGTACTTGATGATTTTAAAGTCTGTCAGAGTAAACATCATTGAAATCATTGTGGCAAAAGGAGAAATTGCTCATAATGAGCAATATCTGCATTTGCCACAATAATTCAACACTTTTCAATTATCATACGATCATTTATAGAGATTTTTTTTTACTTGATAATTTCAAAGTCGTCTACTGCAAATTTGTTTTATGTGGGATACCCTTATCCATTATCATGACTTACCGATACAAACGAAAAACAGATTTTCTGTGTGTCAGCATTATTTGATAAAACATTATCATAACAGGGCGTGTGTTCAATACAAATAGTTGATTGTTTTTGGTACCAATTTAAATTTATCAAAACCTCTTGTCCATTTATCTTTAGTATTATATGTCACTTTTTATGATCAGCTTAACTCTAAATTATCTCATTCACTTAAAACAGAGACCCTGCCAGGTTAAATATCCTACATAAAACTTATATCTTCAATAATCGATATCAGCATTACTGACTACAGATTAAATTGTTCTAATGTTTGTGGATTTAAATGATCTTTTTTCTTATTTCTTCATGTGAAACGAAATATTGCGGCTTCTCTTTGATGCTTTGCATCAAACATCCGTCTTGTTGTATATTTTGATTGTGATGCCTCTAGTGTCCATGTTAAACAAAGGATACAGTATCTGACGATATTGCAAGCTTTGAAATTGCAAGCAGTGTTATTGCACTCAGATCCTTTTCACGTGCTGCTAAGGACTGACTATGTTCATACAGAAACGTAACAAAGCGCTCCCATCCAACATTTGATAAATTTAAATAACAACTTCAATGTTTACATCGTATTACATTTATATTAAACGCGTTGAAAAACATAAATATAATATGAGCCGTTCCACGAGAAAACCAACATAAAATCCACAGGAGGCGAAAAGTGTTTGTCCGTGTTAGCCTGCGCGACATGCTAAGGCTGATCCGGGTCTATACTTTACGCAGAGTTCACAATGTTGGTTTTATCGTGGAACGACTCTTATTGTCTCAAATATAACTACTGTTTACCCCTCCATGTGGACGATCAATTGTTTGATATCCCATTGCAACAACCATTTGGGCCGTCCCACGAGAAAACATTGTGGTCTCTGCTGAAAGTATCCTGTTGGTTTTCCGTTTCAGGAATCATTACTCGTTACCTCTGTCCCCCTGAGACGGAATGTGTCGGCACGGATTACCTTGCGCGGACTGAGCAGGCTGATCTGGATCGATACATTACGCAGAGTCCATTATGTTGTTTTTTTCTCGTGGAACGGCTCATTTGTAAGCAATAATCAATTGTAAGCATGTGATGTGTAAGGATTATGCAAACATAAAAAGAAGCTACGAACTCTTAATTTAATATATGAGCCGTCCCGCGCAGGCAAACCCGGACAGACACGTTTCGCCTCCTGTCGATTTTCTATTTCAGGAATCATAACTCTATAACCTCTATCCCCCTGAAACGGAATGTGTCGGCCCAGATCAGTCTGCACGGACTGCTCAGGCTGATCTAGGTTGATACATAACGCAGAGGCCATAATGTTGGTTTTCGCGGGACGGCTCATATGGGGGGTCCTACTAAATACTGCAAAGACTACAAGGACTACAAGGACTACAATGACTACTCAAGGACTACAAGGACTACAATGACTACAAGGACTACACAAGGACTACACAAGGACTACACAAGGACTACAAGGACGGCTGTAGTATGACAAGGACAGATTACCCTGTAGAGTGTAGGTACAATTTTATTACAATGTTTTAAAAAGTCGTTTGTTACAGATACGTCAAAATGCGTCTGAATGTGGGAAAGGTTTGACAAACTTTTTCAAACACTAAAGTTATGAAGTTGTAGCTTTATACATGTATTTATTGACATTGTAAAGTTAATACCATGGACATTCATTGACCATGGTTAACTGAAAAGACTTATTTGAACCACAGCACTTGAAAATAGGTAGATTATTGACCCGTTCCCACATATTAACGCTTTCTGATGCCTCTGCAGCAGACGGCTTTTTGAAAACATGGCAAGAAAATTTTTTGTCACCATGTTTATTGAACTTTCAAATAAAGAGAGTTTCCACAAAAAAAATCGGGTATGTTTTCAAAGTCGTCTGCTGCAGAGTTGTCGCATGTGGGAAAGGGTTAAGATACAGTACCATCGTGAAATCCTATAATCTCGCTAGGTGCATCAACCCATATAACTATAATATCGGCTTTGTTTAACCATTTCCCACATACAATACAATTGCTTTAGATGGACCTTGAAAAGGAGAAATGCTCGCTTTGAGCAATTTCTCTTTTTATCACACTGTTTCAAGAGTCGTCTGCTGCAGCGGAGTAAAACACGGCTTTATAAGAGAGGGGTAAGAGGGGATAAGAGAGTCCCCTTTAAAGGGACTGAATCCCATATGAGAAAAAAGCGAAAAAAAAAGAAAATTGTTAAAAATTGCATTTACCTTGATGTTTTTGCATGTAAGGCATTGCGATTTGCTGACTGATGTACTACAATATATGCACACTATTACTATTGCGGAGATTCTTCGTTATTTTGCATTGTGAAATCTACTGGGTTAGTTACCCAGTAAATCTAAAAATATCGCTGTATATTTATCACGTGATCACTACAACCGAATTGACAATCTCCTTCGCAGAAATGTCGTTCCTTACACTCACGCATACATGAATGTAATGAGTCGATAGTGTTAGAGAATGCCGAATTGAATCCACAAATTCAAATGAGCAAGAGGAAATTTCACGGTATTTTTGAACGGGAAAACATGGAGCGGACGTTTTTTTAACTGCTTATTTCCTACGAAATAATGAAAAACAAGACTTGTACGACCTTCTACAACTTTCCGTTACACATATATCGACGTATTTTGGATTAATTAAAATAAGTATAAAATATAACGATTTTGGACCATTATGGTGTTCAGTCCCTTTAAAACAGGTTTCGTGATTGATGACCAGAATCTATATACACATTCATGAAGGAACACTATCTACCTATTTACACGTGCAGTGATCTGAAGAATGTATTCAATCAATTTTAACCCTTTCACAAAAACAACAACTCAGCAGGAGACGTGTTTGAAATCATCTGAGCGAAAATAGGGAATATCTCTGTAAATAATAGTTTAATTATTGAATATTGTTAAAAACATTGTGCCAAAAGGAGAAATTTCTCATTATTGAGCATTTTTTTTTCTTTTGTAACAATGTTTACAAAAGTCACCTGCTTTAGAGGCATCGGACAACTTTGAAAACATCGAGGCAAAAACGTGGAATACTCATTTATTGAAAGTATAATTACTAACAAAAAATGAGGATATTGTGGCAAAAGGAGGAATTATTCGTTTTAGGCATCAGAAAGCGTAGAGCGATAACATCCAAGGATATATATATAAACATTCATGAATTAAACCCTATCTTCCTATTCGCAAGTGCGGTGATCCGAATAATGTATTCATTGATAGGAAGTCAATCAAATTTAACAAAACATACGAAATAAATCTTATACATGTATACATATGAAAATAAAATCGGACAGATTTTGCTCACAAATGCATATATGTTAGAAAGAGCGCAAATATCCTTAAAATCATGCCCGGGATACTATTTTATAAGCCCTACGTTTATATGCATATACTTTGACTTTGTTTTCGTTATAATCAGATTTTGACCGACCGGCAACTGAAGAAATATGCAAAGGGGAGTAATTAAAATTTGAAAGATAAAAATAGTTCAATACTTACTTTCCCTTGTTCAGTTAAGAATCACGTATCGTTCCAAAACTTCTTTAGGTTTTTAGCACAACTACTCCTTGTTAAAAACTTTCCCACATATAGACGCGTTTTGATGTTAACTTTCCTATACATTTTCCATATGTTTACCTGATTGTTTTAAAGGTTGCCAGCTGCAGATGTGTTGTATGTTTTGAAAGAGTTACATGGACATTGAAACCTCCAGCAAATGTTTTTGGAATACTCAGAAATGTTCAGTGCTTTACTTTGGATTTTGGATTTTGTTTCAATGTTACAGGGTAAGTTTCCATGAACAACGTTGACATTCTGTATCAATTGAACGCACCCCTAACCGTCAACACTTTCTTTAAATGACATCTCCTAAACCACTTCACAGCGGATGCACATATTCGCCTTAGTCTTCTTCACTGAATGTAAATCGAATATTTCCACAAATCGATAGACACTCTTCTAAAGACAATGTGGGACAAGTTAATTCGTTGAATTGAGATTCTCCTTGGACTACCTTAGTATACCAGTTCCTTAACACGTGTTTTAACAAGGCTTTTCTAAAAAAAAGAAGAATGACCTTGTTTTAGGACCCCACATGACCCAGTTTAAAACCTGACTGGGAATTTATTGGAGGTGCATGTTCTGATGAAGCCTTATGATAATTTGATATACAATGAGGCTTCTAGAGTGTTCATAAAGGTTTTCTAACATTTAACATAGTGACCTAGTTTTTCACACTATGTGACTAAGTTTAGAATTTGACCGATATTTGATGGATATAAGTTCTAATGAACTTTCATGAAGATTGAATGTTCCATGTGGCCTGTAGAGTGTTCACAATGTAATTGTGATATAAACTATTATATACAGTTCAAATACTATATAAATTCAACTAGGCATAACTCTATATTTTTGAGGCAATATAAGTGAAATTTGTCGTCTGATATTTCCCTATGGTGGTCAACATTTCCATAAAGTTCAAACCAAATCCATCCTTTCCGATGGTTGCTAGGGTCGTGGGAAATACAAAATTTACGGCGTTATACTGGTTCCTCATTTTGATTCGACTCGTGGGCAAAATAATACCTAAACATGTGTATTTTCTTTTCTAACATTGAATTGCATTCATAAAATTGATTTTGATTTACTTATTCTGGTATTTACGCGTCGACATCCTTGTTTGATATTGCGATTTAGATGCCCATTGTTTAGTAAGGCGAACTTTAATTCAGATAAACTTATATAAACTTTTATAAAACGTATACGACAAGAACAAGTAACTCGTAGAGCGTATGTCAATATGAGTAGCGAATAACGATGTCATTTATCTACACGTCACATAATTACGTCAGACTTTTACATATGTATAAACACACAGCTAGCGCCGTATATAGAAACGATTGGGATTGTGTATTCCTATTGATTTTCACCACGTTTGGTATACATGTTAATCTACAATCGATGTAAACATTGAATATTGACCTTTAAATGCATAAACATTTGGATTGGGGCGCTTTGTAACGTCCTTAGCAACATGTGTAATTGATCTTTTTACAAGATCGATGCCTAGAGACTAGATAGACTAGTTCGTAAAACTGAAGCAACATTATCCCTTTTCAGTTGACGCGGCTGATATATATATACATAGGTGTGTATTGACATTCATGTATGTTCCTCTAATTTAAACTCTGTCAGTTATACAACTATGTAATTGAAGGTTCCATAGATATGTGTTTTATTCATGAATATATTTTGCAAATGCATCGGTAATACTGCATGGCCAACACCGAATACATTGTTTAGACTTGTATATTTTGTTTAAATACCACAAACCTTTTGAAATTATCAAAACATGAAAATGCAGCAATGATCATTAAAAAAAACCCATTGAACAATTTGATTGTATCACTATATGCATTTTTATTTCATTGTTGCTACTTATTCTTTTCAGCTTTTCCTTATATTACTTTTCCTTTCTTCTCGAAGCTTGCAAAGCCGTCAAGTCTACACCTCTCATGAAATATAAAATAAAATATTGATCGTTCCACTCCGGTTTTTGGATTAATATATTTATTTGTGCAAACTTTTAAATCGTTTTAACAAACAAGCCCCACCCCCTTGGAGCCATGTTTGTCAACGGATCCAAATAATTTCAACAAGCTTGGTAGTGGGTCCCTCAAGTAACATTTGAGCAAAATTATTTTTAAATCGGGCCAGTACTTTTTGACAAGAAGATTTTTAAAGTGTTCACTCTATTGCCCTAACTAGGTTATCTACCTTTGAATACTCTTCAATTGCGCATGCGCATTCATGTGAATTTTACTTCTGGGGAATACTTTCGAATAGTTATTCAAGCGAAAAAGAACAACATGTCATGTCAGTGGCACATTTTTAACCCTTTCCTACTTGCAAACACATTTTGATGGGTCATTGATACGTCTGCGACATACAGTTATTGTTAACATAATGGCACTTGTTCATAATGAGCAATTTCACCTTTTATAACAATGTTATTTAATTCAATAATTCTCCTATCATTTTTGGGATAAGGGCGTTACGCGCCTATCCCATACTCAGGCTGCTTTCGAAAAGTCGGATTAAAGCTGCAACCACAGTCCACATGTGTATACCTACACCAACATCGAGTTTTGATTGGTTATAATCTGCCTTTTCAACGATTTCATTGGTCCGAATCACGAAAAAGCATCCGCTTGCATTAATTAATGATACAAAATAGTTCAAACGAGTGAAACACACTCTGAACTATGATTGACCTTAATGTCAGTGGTGTAAGGTAACGTCGACCGTGATGTGACCCCATTAGTTTACAACAGTCGACTTCCATAGAGAAATGTGCAAATCACTGTAAATAAAATTATTGAAAGGAGTTGAAACCATTGTGGCAAAAGTATAAATTGCCTACGATATGCAATTTCTCCTTTTGTCACAATGTTTCCGATTGTCGTCTGCTGCACATGCGTCTGTAAGCGGGAAATGGTTACATCCTCCCCATGGAAGCGGAACCCTTTCCGTGATAATACGAAAAAAAAACCATAAATGGGTTTTTTCGCTTATAGGTAACAGGTGTGAGAATTTTTTTTTTTTTTTTTTTTCAATAACCCATGAAGCTTTCTGAACTGAAACTGGCAAAATCCATGGGGGCCGCCATTTTGGATATGTATAAAAAGCAGACGCAAAACACAGATTGAAAATTATTGTCGGCTTTTTAATAAATTTTTTTAAAATCGGTATTTTGGGTATGTATAAAATGAGCAGAAAAACACGGATTGAAAATTATTGATTTTAATCTTTTTTTTTAAAATCGATATTTAAGATCATTAAAGTGTTGTGTTATGTGGGAATTAACATTTGTACGAAAAAAATAAAAATAAATGGCAATCTGTAAGAAATATGTTTTCCCGTTCGTCAAAAAAATGACAGCATTAGCATTCTACGCCCGAAACTAAATTTTGACTGTATCGTAGCCAAAGAAGGGCGTGACGTCATTTCCGTTACACTTCATCTTGGCGTAACGTCAATGGAGCGACGTCGTTTCCCGCAAAAAAATGGTATCAACATGAAAGACCCCAAATTCCTATACATGAGCTAGTGACTCACTCATTCAAAGTATAATTATTTATCAAACATTGTGGCAAAAGGATAACTTTCTCATAAGGAGCAATTGTTCTTGTGGCGACAATCTTTTCCTAAATCGTCTGTTGCATAGGCCTCCGAAACCGTCTCTAATAGGGAAAGGGTTTAGCAGAATGTGACCCATTACATAATTTGTTCCAGTCATATTGACTGGTTGAAAATGGCAGTCGCCAGGTGGCATCAGGAAAGGGCTGATCTATTTGCTTCTTTATCATAATGCAGGTGATCGATTAAGGATCATCTTGGCCCTCATGTTTTAACCTCGTTCATTATAAATGTATTCCTTGATTTTCTGAAAGTCTTTACTTTATTATTTTCTGTTCAAATAATAGACAACAGCAATACGAATTCCAAATATGTTTTGATAATGCAAGAAACATGATATTAACATTATTATTGTCTAGTCAATTACGTTTTACTGTGGACATTCATTTACTCTTTCTCCTTTCCGGACACATTTTGAATAACATGCTAGAGATTAATGATAACGAGCAATTTCGCCTTACATCAAGAGGAAAAATATATAGTTTATACATAGCTTTGTGGAAAAAGAGGAAATGAGTCACGAATAACCATTCTGCAGCCGTCTGCTGCACATGCGTCAAAAAGCGACTTTAAACGGGAAAAGATTGAACCGTTTCCGTTATAGCTACTTAGTTACATACGAATGTTGAAGTATATTTGCCTACGGAGCAACTGCTGACAATGAGCAATTCCTCCTTTCCAAACAATGCTTTGAAACATGAATCAATTTTTTTCTATAACCTAGATAACGAAAATATTTGTCTACAGTTATTATTTTAACCTTTGCCCCTTTTAGACACATTTGACTAACAGATAAATGATAATCAGCAAGTTTGTCTTTTTCCACAATGTTTTAATTACTATTCAAAATAATACTTTCAGGCTTCGTTAAATGTTGTTTGCTGTATATTTAGTCTACGTGGTCAAGGGTAAGGACTTGTTATTACATAATCCGTCCAAAGAGAGGGGTCCTACTGTGTATACATGCCATGAAAGAATGGTACTAACGGTCTCACCGCTACTGGAGAATTGTTGGTAAAACAGGTCGTGTTGTGTTGAATATTATCACGTGTCGCTGTATGTCGACCCAACTAGGACATAGGAATTAAATCTACAAATAAGAGATAAGATTTCAACACTGATTGATTGTGGTTTAACGCCGTTTTTAACATTTTTTACGTTATATAACGGCGGCCAGTTCATCTACAAATGTGTTTCCTGGTTTTCTCACACCAGTACTCCACACAACAATCTTCCCAACCAACTGGGTTCTTTTTCACATAGACTTAGCCCATTTATGAAAGACGAATGACGCATGTCGCATTGACTTTTGTCAAACGTTGGAAAGAAAGTTGGCCGAAAATGTCAACATACACACGAGTTATAACCGCAAGGTCATTATTTATTTTATAATTGAGGCGCTTCTACCGATTTTGGGACTAAAATTATAATGTATATGCATTTGCGCTAATTAAAGATTCAACGTTCGTCAACGTGTTATCTAGTCCTAGACGTATCTGTTGACAAATAAACTAGAAATATAGTCTAAATAGGTTTTTGTAAATTAACCTTGTACGGTCCCATTTCGGAGATACAATTAATTTGCAAATACTTTACAAATACCATAATCTAAGCTTTCCTAATCACAGACGTGTTTTGACGCATCGAACCAGTCTTCTGTAATCAATACTTTATAAGTTGTCTCTGTCTGTAAAGCTTGGAGGTATAATCCGGTGTCCGGCCGGCTGTCTGCCTGAATGTGCATTCGTCCGTCCGTCATGGATTGCATGTATTGGTCAAAACGTTGTTTCTGTATGGCAAATTTATTTGAAAGTGGTCACACTTATACCGTGTGATCAGGAGAACGGCAAAATACTAGGTACATGAATCTGGTCTGCTTATCTTAGTTATCTTCATTTTTCCTTATTTAGTTCAGCGATTGTCTCAATTAATTTCCATTGTATCCATTTCAAACTTGGTTTGTAGGTAACTTATCACCTACACATTTGCAGTGCACCATTATCATTACTTTAGCATGCTGCGTTTGGAGTGTGTATATTTTTGTCTTTTCATGTTCTCACTTATTATATGACTTTCGCATGCAACACATGCGTTCCGTGAAATGCCCTTGTTTCGTTAATGAGTGTTTCCCAAGCGTTGTACTTTGTCCAGAGCGACTGACTGTCTGTCCGTCTTTGTGTTCATACATCCGTCCGTCTGTCCGTTACGGTTTGCATTAATGGGTCAAAACTTTGTTTCTGTTTCACGGATCCATTTCAAAGTCGTCACACGTATACATTGGGATTAAGAGATCGATACAATATTTTGAACACAAATCTGATCTTTTTTTTTAGGTGTAAAACTCATTTTTACATTTCTTCGGTTATTGTCTCAATAGATGTCCAATGTGTCAATTTAAGACTTGTTGTATAGGAAACTCAGAGCTACAGATGTGCAGTGCAAAAGAAACATAACTCTAGCATGCTTTCGATTGTCTTTCATTTATAAGCATGATTACAATATACATTGTGAATCTTTAGTGATTTCTGAACTGGAAATATTTTAATTAAGGGTCGCTGCTCAGTTTTTTGTCAATCTTTTTATTTTGTTTATATAAGAAAAGGGTCAAACTTTGATAAATTAGGTATTTGTATGGTATAGGCAGGCAATATGTGTGCTTCGCACATTTTTGGTTTGGTTTGTTTAAAGGTCATTGTTTCAACAATGTTTGTCTATATTATCTATGCCATATATTTTCAACTTACATATGCCACTATACCATCAGCGCTTTCAGCGCTTTGATTAAATAGTGATATTCATGTTGTTGTTTTCAAGCTCTACTTCTGCAGATATGAGCCGTCCCGCGAGAAAACCAACATTGTGGCATCTGCGTAATGTGTTGACCAGATTAGCTTGCGCTGTCCGCACAGACTGATCTTGGTCGACACATTCCACCTCAGGGGGGATAGAGTAGGCTTATTGATTCCCGAAAAAGAAAATCCACAGGAGGCGAAACGTGTCTGTCCAAGTAAACCTGCGCGGCATGATTAGGCTGATCCGTGTCGACTCTTTACGCAGAGACCACAATGTTTGTTTTCTCATGAGACGGCTCATATGTTGAGTGTATATTTAACTCTTTCCCCCCTACAGACTCATTCAACGAGATTTTAGAAAATTTTGTCTAGATGTTTTCAAAGTCGTCTGCTGCAGAATTGTACATGTATGTTTTACATGGTTAAAAGTGTACAGAGCTATGTTTTAACCCATATGCAGCTGATGACTTGGGAAATGTGTAGGCCAAATTTTGGAAAGAATTTTATAAAAAATGATACAGTTTGTACTTCGTGACAAAATGAGGAATTGCTAGGAAGAGAATTTTATCCTTTTTCCACAATGTTTCTAAATATCTTCTGCATGTGGCATTTGTAAATTTAACTAGTGCACATTAAAGGTATAATAAAGTTCAATTTTTATTTTCATATTTATGCCCTTACTCATACCCACTTGAAGATGTATTTTGACACATCTGCAGCAGACAGGATTTGAAAATATTGAGGCAAAAGGAGATAAATACTTTTTACCCTTCCCACGTAATTACCTAATACAACTGTAGATCATCAATAGCAATTTTCGTGAATATTAATGAGATCTTTATGACCTGCATATCTTTGAAGATATGACCCTGCAGCGGTGCGAGCTTGTTAATTAGGCAATCAGTCTTGCAAGCGTGATATCGATGTATACAAGCGGATTATACAATCGCCGACAGCGTAACACAGTATGAATTGAATAGACAAATACACAGTTAGTTAGAGATTTCAATTAGCTTCCATAAACTATAATTTAAAGTACTGTATGATGTTCGTTGTTGAAAATATTGGTAAAGTATTACGAGGGTATGCATTTTTAACATTTCCAGACCGCGTATACATACGATAATCACTGATAAGGTGGGTTGCTAGTCTACTATATGCCATATGAAGAATATGCAGCAGTTGACTTTCGAAAACATTGTGACAAGCAGAGGACTTTCGAAAACATTGTGACAAAAGCAGAAATTTCTTATGATGAGCAATTTTTGAATGAAGCAATGTTTTCAATTTCTATCAATTATAAATAATTTTTAGAGATATCAATTGATTTTGTCTACATGTTGTTAAAGTCATCTGCTGCAGACTATAAAGCCATACGTAACTCTGATGGATGCCGTAACCTTTTTTCCCCTGGTGACAATAGTTCTAAAAAGATCAGATGAATTTTGATAAAAATGTCGCCCAAGAAACAGTAATTTTGTCTTAAATGTTTCCACATCAAGCCAGTACTTTTGGACAACATTTTTGATGAGGCAGCAACCCAAGTTCCTCATAGCATTCAATTATTTTAACAATTTTGAAAGCAGCCCCACCTAAGGAAATTATTTTGAAATCTGTTCATTGGTGAGAGAAGTTGCTACTAGGAAATTGTTAACAGGCCATCGTGGGATGGCTGTGAAAATTTGTTGAAATCAACTTTAAGTTTAAACATAAATCCATCAATAATTTAGCCACAATGTTTTAAATTAAACTTTAAAAAAGAAATAAAGTTGTATTTCTAGTCAATTCGTTGTTGGTTTCGCACGCCTCGCTGATTGTTTTGTCTATGTCCGCAATTTTGTCAAAAGGTAGTCCCCGGAAGGAGAATATTGAGTCACGTCCCTTGGCAATCAAGGGACGTTACCTAGTTATCGTAAAGAGCAATATACATATAAGGAAAACAGCCCTTAAATCGGGCCAGTACTTTTTGACAAGAAAACTTTTAAAGTTTTAACCAATGCAAATATAAGGAAAACAAGCTTCGCATCCTGGCGGCCATGTTTTTCAACGGATAGTAATAATTTGAACAATCTTTGTAGAGGGACACCAAAGGAACATTTGTGCAAAATTATTTTTAAATCGGACCAGTACTTTTGGACAAGAAGATTTTTGAAATGTTGGCAATTTTCCTCTTTTCTGATGCCGTAGCATCCAAAGTTATACATGCAATTTAATTCTTTGAACAACTTTGAAAGAGGTTCACCTAAGGAACATTCGTTTGAAATTATTTTGAAAGCAGTCCATTGTCTTAGTCGAAAAAGTCATTTGTACGAAAAAGTGAACAGACGGACAGAAAGACAGAGCGATCACAATAGCTCACCTCGCACTTCGTGCTCAGGTGAGCTAATACAAAAGTACACGCACAACCTTTTGAGCTCAAAGAGTATATGAAACATTTAAACTACATGTTTATTTTCTCAAAGAGTATAAAAACATGTAAACTACATGTTTATTATATTCTAATTTGTGTTAAGCAACCTCACTTTTTACCACATAACATATCACTGAATGTTGGAACTAAGCAAAGTAATATATTTAGGAAATATATTTAATTTTGAGTGTTATATCGAATTTTATATCACGAATTGGAGTTCAGGTGTGTAGTTATTAATCACGAAGGCCGAAGGGCCTCAGTGGTTAATTACAAAACACCTAAACGACAAATCGTGATATAAGATCCGATATATCACGACAATGTGAAATATATTTCCATTCTAACACGTAATCATTAAAAGGGATAAAACTGAGGGGGGAACTATGTTCTGATCAGGGATGACATTGCTTCCGTTGATACAATCACGTGTTGCCTGTTCTATCTTTACGCCCCATTGTATTTGTTTTGGCAATATTCACGGATTTTTTCAACTAACAAAACATTTTGATATCAGTTTTATTAAAAATCTTTGAACATTGTATTCAGATTACTATGTCAACAAATGATTGAATATATAACGAATGAAACAACAAATGAAACAAATGACAACAGCTAACAATAGCTACGCAGAGATCGACTTTCACTCGCTAAACAAAAGTCAAGCCCAGCGTAGTAACGCATTCGCACTAAGAAACGTTGTATGATAATACGCCGGAAGGGATTTCAACAGCAAAAATAATTCCGGAAGTTTAGAGTGATATACTGTATGGTATCTCTCAAATCCATCTTTGCGTATAGAAGAGAAATTGTCAATAGTGTTAGAATTGATATTATTTATATGAATAGTTCATTTTATAGAACTGAAAAAAATATCATGCATTCATACACATTTAACACCGTTTGTAACGATATTCATGGAACATCTTTATTACTATCGTTCCAGAGAACTTTGTTTCTTCCTCTTATGGGAATCACTCAGTCGGCACCTCTTTCAACAGTAGCATCTATAACACAAAATAACCAATGAAACAAAATTCTTCGCAGTAAAGCAGATTAAACTGTACGTGACAAAACGCAGTTCTATCATAATATACAACCGCAGAATAAGGAACGACAATTCCTGTACAAATATAATTATGAGCGTCTCCAATATCTCAAGCCGATATCTATAACTAATCCATTTGTTATAGTTAAATGTATGCCATTTGTTAGTAAGGCATAAAACTGTTGATGGTGAACACTGTTGTCTTTTGTGAATTTAAAACGATGCATACAAACTCTAAGTCACTGCGAACTGCCATGGTTGCGCTTTGGTTTGTCTGAGTCCGGCTATGTAACCACCACGGTTGGTGTAGGTCTTTTTGCTAAGAGTGAACTGTAGCGACCCATATTACTACCTTAAGTAATCGTAGGAGATTTGGGTGTAACGATATTCCGAATGCTAAACGTTGACAATGATATGCAATTTCGATTTAAGCTCGAATCAGAGACGTATATAAGCATTGACAGTACGAATTATCCCGGTGCATTTTGTTCCTTATTCCACGGCTAACTGTGTCTTTAACCCTTTCACACATAGAACAAAACTGCAGCAGACAACTTTCAAAATATATAAATTACAATCACAAGTATCATCATGAAATTTCTCTGTAAATGAAAGTATAATAATTGCATTGTGGAAAATTATTTCTCATTTTGCCACAATGTTTTCAAAAGTCGTCTGCTGCAGAGGCGTTGAAATGCGTTTAGATGTTGAAAAGGGTTAACTCTTGAAAGCATATTATTTAGACATAACTTCATCGAATTGAAATAAAGAAGACCATGTCATGCCTGTCTATACTGTGATTCATGTCGTGTAATAAGGTTCAAGTATTTCTTAGAGCCATTCGTTCGAAGTGGACTCATGCCGGAAGTACGTCACCGATATTAAATAACGTCACTAAAATGGCGCTTCGTTATTCTCGGGGTCTATTTTTAGAAACTGTCCCGAAAGTAGGACCTGATTTACCCTACTCGTAGAGTAGCCTTAACTTAGAGAATGGCTAGTTTTACCTGCAATGTAGCTTGAGTTGTTAATGGGCTTATGGCGGCTAAATTATCAACCAGAGATTGCTGTGCATGAATACTACTGTAGGTATCTGAGATGGATTTCAGCTGATTCAAATAGTTGTCACGCTGTTTCAGCTGCAACAGCCATACCAGAGGCATGGTAGATGCTAGATAGAACAGAATATATGGGCTCCACCTTTAAAGAAAAGTTAATCGCATGATTCGTGTTACGATGTAAGTTTGTCTGTATGAATAGCAACTTTCTCCTTTCTGTGTCAAATACTGTGGAGAATATCTACTACGATATTTATGGCATCGTCTGGTTTGAAACATATCTTTCAGGCGCATAAACACCCGGTTCTGTTTAGAATTTTTTATGGACGAATAACACAATAGTTATTAATTCATTTGACTGTTTCATCTAGACTGTTTAAATCCGAGTCAGGGGGCTATGTATTAAGCAAACTAATGAAGGAGGTAAGAGGAAATTAGATCTATCATTGTATTCCCCGTTCGGGTTATACCAAGTTCTACAACTAAACATGATAGTAGAGGCTTCTTTGCAGTGGTGTTCATTATTGCGCTGAGACAACAATACGACGGGTGAGCTAGATGGTAATGCCTCCTTGGCTAGTTAAGCGAACACATCACGATTGATGCGCTGGTAAGGATGGAATCCCTCATGTGCTTGTTGAACGGATAACATTACGGTTGGTGTAATAATATTGGAGCAGTCCCTCATTGGCTTATTGCACGGACAGCAATACGATTGGTACGATGACGGTGATGTATTCCCTCATTGGCTTGTTGCAAAGACAGCATTATGATTAATGCGCTGGTAATGATGTATTCTCTCTTTAGCTTGTTACACAAACAGCATTACGACTGATGCAATAATATAGGAACAGTCCCTCATTGGCTTATTGCACGGACAGCAATACGATTGGTACGATGGCGGCGATGTATTCCTTCATTGGCTTGTTGCAAAGACAGCATTCCCGCCTTGGCTTCTTGCACGAACATCATTATGACTGATGCGTTGATAATGGTGAATTTCCTCCTTGGCTTGTTGCACGGACAACATTATGACTGATGCGCTGGTAATGATGGATTCCCGCCTTGGCTTCTTGCACGGACAGCATTATGACTGATGCGCTGGTAATGGTGAATTCCCTCATTGGCTTGTTGCACAGGCAACATTACGACTGATGCGCTGGTAATGATAGACGCACAACATTAAGATAGATGCGATGGTTATTGGGTATTCTCTCATTGGCTTATTGCATGGAAAAAGTTGAGATTGGTGCGCTGGTAATGATGGACGGAAAACATTACGACTCATGTGATGGTTAGGATAGATTACATCATCGGCTTGTTGCAAGGACACTATAAAGATCTATGCGATGGTTATGGGGTATTCCCTTATTGGCTTGTTGCACGGCAAAAATCAAGATTGGTGCGCTGGTAATGATAGACGGACAACATTACGACTCATGTGATGGTTATGATGGATTACCTAATTGGCTTGATGCAATGACAATATAAAGATTGATGCGATGGTTATGGGGTATTCCCTCATTGGATTGTTGCACGGCAAACATCAAGATTGGTGCGCTGGTAATGATAGACGGACAATATTACGACTCATGTGATGGTTATGAAGGATTACCTAATTGGCTTGATGCAATGACAATATAAAGATTGATGCGATGGTTATGGGGTATTCCCTCATTAGCTTATTGCACGGACAATATTAAGATTGGTGCGCTGGTAATGATGGACGGACAACATCACGACTCATGTGATGGTTATGATTGATTACCTCATTGGTTTTTAGCAACGACAATATTAACATTTGTGCGCTGGTAATGATGGACGGACAACATTACGACTCATGTGATGGTTATGATTGCTTTCCTCATAGGCTTGTTGCACAAGCAGCATTACGAATGCTGAGCTGGTTATGTGGTATTCCCTTATTGGCCTGTGCACGGACAGCATTACGACTAATGCACTGTTAACAAGGGAGTCCCTCCTAAGCTTGTTGCACAGACAACATTACGAACGATGCGTTGGTTATGATTGATTCCTGTTTGCCTTTTTGCACGGACAACATTACAATTAGTGAGGTGGTAATCTTGGATCCCCTTTTTGGCTTTTTGCACGGACAACATTACGGTTGATGAGGTGGTGGTACTGGTGGGTTCCCTCCTCGGCTTGTTGCGCGGACAATATTACGACTGATTAGCAGCTGTTAATGATGGATTCCCATATTTGCTTGGTGCACGCATAACATTACGACTGATGCGATGGTGGATCTCCTCTTTGGCTTGTTGCACGCACAACATTACGACTGATTGACTGGTAATAGTTGATTCCCTCCTTCACTGTTTGCACGGACAACATTACGACTGATTGACTGGTAATGATTGATTCCCTCCTTGGCATGTTGCACGGACAACATTACGACTGGAGTCGCTCTTTGGCTGTTTGCACGGACAACATTACGACTAATGCATACACTTTTGCACGGACGACATTAAGATTAGTGCGCTGGTAATTATGGATTTCCTCTTTGGCTTGTGCATGGACAACATTACGACTGGTGCGATGGTAATGTTGGGTTCCCTTCTTGAAAGGTGCACTGACAACATAATTATTTATGCACTGGTAATAGGGAATTCCCTCCTTTGGGCTCATCCTTGACGGGAAAACTTTACGACACCGGTTGTGTCAGGGTAAAACTTATCAGCAGTGACTGATAATTTACAGAGGAAACACCGTTATATTACTTAATTACTGATATAATCGGATTCAAACACGATACAAACAAATCCGGGAGTTAACTTGACATTCAACCTTTCTGGTATGTGTATTCATGACTTAGTGTTTCATGATATCGCACCAGCGTCACTTTAACATTTGTTTGTTTATGTTATTTGAATAGGTAGTGGTTTGTTTATGTTATTTGAATAGGTAGTGACAAACCTTAAACGCATATATTGCGCTTTTGGCATCTTAATGCCTATTCGTAAAGGGAAGAATTCAGACGAGCCAGTGTCTCCGCGCAGTCTCGCCAGAGCCTTCACTGTCTGTCTACAAGGAGCATAGTCCTTAATGCAACATCTGACAAAAACAAACTATATTTTCATACAAATGGTTTAATTTTCATTGTTTTAGAGGTTTTTTTACATGTTTACTTTGTTTAAAAGTATTCCTTTGTGTTTGACATTAATAAGGGTTTGATCTGTTTGGCAGATTACTAAGTGAGTTTGGATTGACATTGTTTATATTGTGTTTTCGCGAATTTATAAAAAAAACGACAGAGTCAGTTCATTACGTATATTCAAATTAATATATATCCTGTAATTGTTGATTACGTCTTTAATCATTTTCACATTTCTAATTCAAATATTTCTAAAAACTTGTTTCTAGCAGACGATCAAAATGCCTTATTATTTAGTTATAATTTTATTCGGTTTAAACTTAATTAAAGAAGGCACATAACACTGTTTTCACCTGGTTTGTTACCATTATTTTTTTCTTCAGGAAATCAGCTAGGCCCAAGGTTGTAAAAATGAAGATTATCCGTAAGAACAAGTCGGGAAGAATCACATATGTCACTTGACAACTGCTTATTGGAGGTATGATAATAGAGATCCGCTGCGTTTAACCCTTTACCACATACATACGTGTTATGACACCTTCGCTGCAGACAACTTTTGAAAATACTGCGACAAAAGGAGAAATTGCTCAAAACAAGCTTATTTCTCATGTTACCACAATAATTCTTTTCTTCCGCAGTAATTACGGCTTCATTTATAGATATATTCCATATTTTTGACAAGATGATTTTAAGTTGTCTGCTGCAGATTTGTTGTATGTGTATTTTTGTACTGACTTAAAATACTTGGTTCAAACTGCGATGGAGTAAATTCAGAGCTCTACATAGGGGGAATTGTCCATGGTCTAAAATCCTTATTTGACACCCAAACCCTATAGTGTATGTACTCAAAATAATCGCCCAACCAAGATGATATATGCACATAGGATTTGATTGAGTAATACGAGATATTCTGTGGGGAAACGACCATTTTAGTTTACTCCAACGTATATAGCTTGTTGCTGTATGAAACATAACCATCTATAATTTTATAAAGTGATTTTCAAATTTCATAAAATCTCGAGGATAAGTCGTCAAATTGGCAGCTGTTGAGGATGGCCATTTTTGAAAAGCATATTTCCTTGACCTCTCATGTGAAATCTGAAAAAAGGAAAAACAATATTGTTTTATTCTGACGATACGTCACTCTGTCTGTCTGTCTGTCTGTCTGTCTGTCTGTCTCTCACTCTCTCTCTCTCATTCTGAGCAATTTCTCCTTTGGCCACAATGTTTTCAACTTTATTTAACAATTAAACTATCTTTTATGGACATTTTTCAGGTTTTTGTCACAATGTTTTAAGTCGTCTGCTCTAGATTTGTCATATGTGAGAAATAGTTAAATAATGCATATCCTATGAATCTGAATGAACAATTCCATATAACATAACATAACATAGCATAATTTGATTGGCATACAATAAAAAAACATATTCATAGCCGAAATGAGTGGTATACAATTAGAAAAAAATAAACATATGTGAATCGACATTTACTGTTCGTATCACACGCACCCGTTGACCATATCGTAATATAGTTTAATCTATGATAACCCATTTATAATCTCAAGCTGTGTGTGTGAAAACTCGAGCATTATGACGTCAAATACACTTTACTAGTTTTGCACGACCCGCATATTAGAAAGGATCAAGTATAATTATCCAACAAGGTGTGTATGAATCAACGTCAAAGTTGTTCGATTGTCAGTGATATGCGTTATTCATATTAGAAATGATTGTTTTCTTTTTTGAAAATAAAACTCAAGGAAATAATTCCTAAAGAATCAGCGATGAATTACCATGACCATAGCTTGTTTTAATTATATAAAGATGAAGCTCTTACCCCAACTACAGAATACACAGGGAACCATTTCCCCTCTCTTGAACCGACGTTAGTGAACTATTGGAAAAGTAGCAACAGCATTGTGTCATAACTGTTTTTTATGTAGATTGTATTTATTAAAATCCCTTGTTGTATTTAAATACTTGAGTGAATAAAGGTTCTATTCTGTTCTTTGTTCTGGTTGTTTAAGATGGCTGTGATGCACTGACTAATTATTCCCTGGGCGTGTTTGTTAGGCTGATCGGAGGTTTGTTCTTTTGTTTGCAATTGACTTTAAAACATTCTTCCTTAAACAAACGACATCTGACGTCCCCGGCAGCACACGTTTTTTTTTTTTTAAAAACCCAATGAATCACAATCATACTATTCTCCCTTTGTTATGGATGTTTCAATAATCGTTTAGGCGTGATTGTCAAGTTGATGCTCATCGGAGATTGTTGATTTGATTCCATTGGGCTTTAAGACATTCCCACTTGCAGACGCGTTTTGACGCGTTTGCGGCAGACGACTTGTGAAAACATCGTGGCAATAGGAGAAATTCCTCATAATTTCTCACTTTACCTAAATGTTTCAACTCTGACTAATAATTATTTTTCATTAACATTTATTTTGTTTTTTTATCAACACGTTTTCAAAGTCGTCTGCAGCATATATACGGTGGATGTGGGAAGGGGTTAAAGGTCCTGTCTCAAATTTTGGGTCATCATTTTCAAACATCGGAAACTATTTCAGTTATCTTTTACGCTGTTAATTCGTCGTTTCTTGGTGTCACGGTTTTCCTCTGCGACCTTCTTTATATATAGACATAAACGCAAGTCCATTTTTACACCTTTGTAAATACTGTTTTTGGAACGTGATTATTATCTAATATTCTCCTTCCTATGCGTTTAGACTGTGTATAAATAACTTTACAACTTTTTATAACATGCGCTAATCAATATAGTGCGATAAATTCAAAGTAAAATCTTCCTAAAAGTCTTTTCATGTACAATCAGTTTGATGTACAATATAGTTTGGGCATTCTATTTTCAAACTAAAAGTGTCTTTTGCGGCTTTTAAAGTGGATTTTATTTTGAGAAATACAAATCTTTCTAAACATTATTATGTATATTTCTACGCGCCACGCTTTTGCGAACAACTGCAAAACACAGGACCAGAGATATATAGGTATATACACATGTATGTATATGTCTCCGACAGAAAAGTCGGACGGAAGGCCTTTTAATTACAGATTGCAGAGGTAATACTTACGTGTATCGAGTTTTTTCAGTTAAAGTAGCATTTGTACTTTGCTGTTAAAGTAACATTTGTAATTTGCTTTATACTGCCTGTCTAGATGGAGGTTCTTTTGAGTTAATTCAACGATTACGTAGAGAGCATACATAGGTCAGCAGTTGTTGAAGACCTACAATTTGTCAAAGAAAGTTTGCCTAAGTATTCGTGGTTTTGCTAAACGTAGTTACACTTCATAGAGTGACCTATGTGATTTCATGAGTCAAGTATTTATTGTATTATTATATTTCTTAACCCCAGGCCAAGAAAAGCTCGATATTCCATTTCATGTATTGTTGGAATGTGATTTAAAAAGAAAGCATTAACTATTGAGCGACATTACGGAGTTTTAAACTACACAGTGCATTTCTATGTCTATATATGCAAAAACTTGTTCTATATTAATTACAAAAATGTCTTCAATGCAATTTCTAAATGCATTGTTATTATGTTCTACCCTTAACCTCTTGACACACAATGAAAGGTTATGGCATCTGGGCTTGCACCACTGTTAACATTACAACCTGGTAAGTATTAACACAACTCAACTTTAACATGCACTTTCGGTTTCCTCATTATCGTTCCTCATTATCGATTGACTTGTTTGCATTGACGACTTCATTAAATGATTCAGGTTGCTTGGAAAGGAGGTTGTGTGGAGTACTGGTGTGAGAAAACTAGGAAACACATGAGTAGGTGAACAGACTGAAAACATCGTTGGAAACGGCGTTAAGCTCCAATCAATGCATCAATATTCTTCAGGAATGTCTTACACCTCACTACGTAGATAGTATCAATTACCTATATATCAAACTGAGAATACTAGATAGTTTTAAACAATCATGGTTCAGCAATATAAATAACTCCCCAAGATTTATACACAATTTTGAAATAGAAATGTATCTAACCAAAAAAATCTTGATTCAAAATATCAAACTACTCTAGCGAAGTTCAGGTTATATTCTAATAATCTTGCCATAGAAACTGGCAGATATACCAATATAGATAGACAACAAGGCTTTCGTAAAGCATATTATTGTAAATGGCCTTCTATACAAAAAGTTAATACATTAATGTCATCAAATTCAATAACAGAAATTAACAGGTTAGCTAGATTTATTTATCTGGCTTTTAAGGAAAGAGATTAGCTGTAAAAGATACTGTAATATAGATAAACATGTACCCTAAGATATCAAATATGTTTATGCATGTCAATACCACTTTGTATAAGTTTGTAAAAGTTTGTTTGGCTATAAATATTGTTAATGTTTAATGCCAATAAGTATTATGTTATGTTATGTTATATTATGGAATTTAATATAATTTAGGTTCATGTAGCTGGTTTGAATTAAACAGTCATTAAATCTTTAGCATGCCAGCAATGTTTGCTTACCAATGTAAATATAACTTGTATGTCAAGGTGAAAACAATTTTAAAGTTTGTAACCAGACATCCTTTTCATGGACCATGAACTCACTCCAAGAAAAGTCTGCTAGACGAGTCTTTCAGACGACGGACGTGAAGGCTTGTTTTTTCCACTACGCACAGTGTATCTGGAGGAAGGTACAGTCTACGGGTTTGACCAACGAATACTGAACTAATGAAGACTTTCACCGCCTAGTCAGACTAGCAGCAGTTTTACCACTTGTACCAGTCAACACAGTTGAAGATGTGTGTAGTACTTCGGTAATACTATCGTGAATCGTATTGTGTAGAAAGTAATCACAGAGCTTGTAATGTACGTACTCTGATCTATATTATAAATGCGTTGTGTTTTGCGACATTTTAACAATGTTCACAACGAGTGAACATAAACGAATCCTACTTCCAAAAACAGAGAAGTAATAATAGTCTTAGTGTTAAAGAAAAACAACAATTCAAAATCACGTCTAAATGTTAATATATATTGTCCAAAAATATCAGAAGAGAATTGTTAATTTTAACACAAGTACGAACATAAAGAGATTAACGATACCGTTCCGCCGGACTCCTAATACGGCGAAATACAAACCTAACGTCAAGAAAATGCGTTCAATCAGAAATACGTGCCGGAGTGGCGTGCCGGAGCCGAGTGAGGGCATTTCCTCCCTGCTTTTAAAGACGTTCTCCAAAGCAACCATAAATCACGGAATCGGCAATCGTGTAGAGCTTGTCACGATCAGGCTGTGATGATAGCACTTTAATCGCCCTTTGGACAGGTCAAGAATATAACTTGTCTATTCCGTGATAGATTTATAGTTGAAACGTGGTGTGACAATGCATATATTGTAAATGCAAAAACAACACCAGTAGAAAGTGTGATACTGAAATATGTCTAGCTACGCTGCAAAACGAAAGGGGCCTCGAAGGACAACAATGTGTGGTCGAAGCACTCAATGACATTGCTACTCTAGACCTTCAAGCAGCCGTTGAAACCTTACCTGTATTTTTCCCCGATTGTCCTGTATTGATTTTTAGCCCAAAAATCAAAATGTGGGACAATCGGGAATAAACCTGTATTCTTTTATATTTATTTTATTGTATTCTGAAGGCGTAATTCCGAAACTATAAACATGTGTAGTATAAAATAATGAATTAAACAACAAGTGTTAGTGTGATTTTATATTTCATATAAAACAAAAAGTATACAAGTTTACCTATTCTGAAACTGTAGCAAAATAAAGAAGTTTTAATGACTTATATTCTTTGTTTCTGTTATTTTCAGAATATTTCGTCTCGTTTGTTGCTATCCACATATCCTTACCACGATCGATTCATACATTTCATTACCCCATCTGCACCTGACTCACATCATTCTAAATTCACCTTCCAGCAGTACGTTCAGTACTTTGATTGTATGATACAATTATAGGTTGACCAATCAAAAGTATGAGCCAATATATATAGATTTATCAATTAAATTGAGCAAGGCTAATTTCTGTATAATCACCTCAAGGCGTCATATAGCTTTTATAAGCTCCATATTTAAATTTATATTTGAAATGTCTGGAAGGCGATTAATTTCTGCTTGATTTGAGTGATAAGTACGAAAATGGCCTTTCACTTCAAAACGGGAAATGGTTAGGACATTTGTAAATTTGTTAATGGTCAAATTCAAAAATGTATTTTATATACAATCTTAAGCACAGATAGATTGAGTCGAACCTTTTAGTCTGTTTTATGTATTCTTGAACATGTTTTACAATTGTATTATTTATTGTACTGGAAACTTGGAAAGAGATACGTAGCCATATAGTAGGGTCTTTAGTGTTACTCTAGCAATTGGTATGATATTATTATAAAGCTCTGTGCGCGCGTTATGGTAAAGTATACAATCAAAGAAATAGTGGTATGTGTTCTCAATTTCGCCACATGAACACACGGGGCTATCAATAATATTCTTTGAAAAGTGGTGTTCCTTTAACGAACTACAGTGGGTTCTTAAGCTGTTGTGTAATATCTGCAATTTTCTCGTACCAACATAGTAGTGATTTGGTACTCGTTGAGTATCAGAATTAATTTTTCTTTTGAAGATTTCAAGAGAAGCACTATTTCTATAACCTATTTGGGGATTGTTCCAATCTCTGGTTGTTGATGGTAGAAAGGAATTTGCATACAACTGTGTACTGCATTGCATATTTCTACAGTCATTAGAATTCCTTAGATTTTAGGTAAATGTTTGGCCTACCTTTTCCGGTACCAGAGAGGAAAGATAAGATGGACTAAGTTCATTAGCCATTTTATAATATAGTGTAAGCTTGTGTTTTTCCGCCTGACTTTCAGTGGTTGGAGACATGTTTCTATATACAAGTTATTGATCGAAACTAGTTGTGTTGCACCTGAAATTATTCAACATGCTTCTAATTGGATTTTTTCTTGATGTTGGGTAATGTTGTCCCATACAACGGCGGAATACTCAAGGAGAGGTCTAATAAAGGACAAATACATTTTCCCAAGTGATCTTCGATCTAATACGTGTTTTAGGCTCCGTAATATATTTATCCTTTGCCAGGCCTTTTCCGTAATGCTCCCTACATGCTAAGTCCATGTTCCGTCACTTAAACATGTGACGCCTAGATGTTTGTGGGAAGTAATTTCTATGATGTTTGTATTTTGCATATATAAAGAGGGATGGAATTGTTTGTTTGCTTTGCGAGATATAAGTAGACTTTCAGTTTTTTTCGGATTAAAATTAACTAACCATTTTTCCGCCCATATAGTTATTTTTGAAATATCGAAATTCACTGTATCAGCTGCATTTATAGGATCGTCCACCATAACAAACAAACTTGTATCGTCGGCAAAAAGGTTAATGTTAGAGTTTATATTAAGGACTATATAAATAGTAGATTCCCTAAAACAGAGCCTTGAGGAACTCCAGCAGATATCGATACAACTCTGATGAGCCTTTAGGTAGGAATTCCATTTGTTTACTATTAGATAAGTAATCTATGAACCAGTTTAGGAGTGGTCCTTTTATGCCACTCAGTTCAAGTTTGAAAAGAAGGCCTTTATGCCAAACTCGATCAAAAGTCTTGGAGATATCACAGAAACATGCACGCACTTCTTTTCCCTCGTCCAGCGCTTAGCAAAGGTATTGTATATGGATATTAATTGATTTGTAGCGGAATCATTTGGCACGAAGCCAGAATGAAGCGATGTAATGATGTTGTTTGACATGAAAAAGTTAAATATATGTTTATGAATGATTGTTTCTAATACTTTACTAATTGTATATAATAATGATATTGCCTATAGTTAGAAACTTGCTGGGGATCATCTTTTTTAAATACCGCACGAATATTTGCTAATTTCCACTGCGACGGAAATTTTTCTGTTAATAATGAGTTATTAAATAGGTTGCAAAGTGGTTTTGCCTATTGATTTGAAAGTTCTTTTAATATTCTGTTGTTAAATAGTATCAGGTCCTGCAGCTTTTCCTTTTGAAAGAGATCCTAATGTTAATGAACCGTCCTCTTCTGTTATAACGATATTTTCAAGTTTCGGTATATTAGGATCAATAGAGATTTTTGGTAAATCTTTATTGGGATCATTTAAATGTGTCTGTGTTATAAAGTAATTATTTAGGAGATTGGCTTAGTCAGTGTTTGAACATGATGTGTTGATTGTGGTGATATGAACGTTTTCTGGATTTTCTATTAATCAGATGTTTTCAAATTATCATTATGAAGTTTTTCGCCGAGATTGCATGCGTGTTGTGATTTTGCAGAACTTAATAATATTGTTGTTTTGTTTCTGTTTTGTTGATATGCTTGTCAATGCTGTGTGTTTTTTGTTCTTTTTGCTTTGTCATAAGCTCGTTTTCTCTTTCTAATAGATTTTCTTAACTCGTTGTGCAATCATGGCGAATCTGTTTGTCTGATTGTTACTATTTTGTTTGGTATGAATGTTTTGGTTAATGTAATGATTGTGTTGGTTATGTTGCTTGCATATGTATCGATATCATCAGCCACTAGTGATTCCGAATTAAAAGTACTTGTCTCATTTCTCATGCTATCGTATTCACCTTGTTCAAATTTCCAAGCATGTCGTTTAAAGGAAGATGTTAAAAGGTTTGTACATGTCAACAAACAGCATATTGGGCAATGAAATCGAATAATAAGGGCGAGAAAAGGATCTCCAACTCCGGAAGTATGAATATTGTAAGTGGATGATACGAGAAATATGTCTACGAGGACGATGTAAAGTGTGTAGGTTCTGTATTAACGTGTCGCAAGTTGTATTGTTCTATAATTTCATGGACTTTCTTTTGTGTGATTGGCTTTAGCATGTCAAAGTTAAAGTCTCTGTTCATTATAATGAACAAATGATAGGCACTGTTTTGGACCACATGTACTTTTATCGCTGTATGTAAAGGGTAAAGTTGTATTTCTACACTCTGGTCTGGGATTTTCATGATTATCATTAGCTTGTAAACAAATAAAAGCCATCCAGGTTATTATCTCAAAAAGTGTGAGATGTTTGAGACCCTTTGCTTTTATTTGTATGCAATGGAAAAGTCCTATCCTCAATCGATATGCATTGAGCTCAGTACTCATTAAGTAACTGGTGAGCTATACTTATACAAAATAAGAGTGAGGAGGTTCCCTGTTTGAAGTGACGATGACCAAAGTAGGAGATAGATAGATATATGATCATAAGTATTGTCGGGTATGCAATTGTTCCGCAAATATTTGGAAAAGAGATATGTATGCTCATTTTCCGTGTAGGTTACCTATACTGAGAAAGGTTTGGGATTTTTCTGGTCAAGATTCTATGTAATTTTATGTTAAATCATGCGAATAAATTCATGTACAATCCACCCATGATACATCGTCTAAAAATAGTATATGTATAAATGATTTTAACATGACATAGATCATTGAGCTGACTGCACGTGACTAACGAGACTCCGTTTATATTGTGTTTTTATGGCCCCGGAATCATAGATTCGGTGGGCATATAGTTTTTGGCCTGTCTGCACGTCTGTCTGTCGGCACGTCTGTCTGTCTGTCTGCACGAAAACAACTTTAACCTTGACCACTACTTTTGAACCATAACAGGTACGGCTACCATATTTCACATGTGTATTCCTTGTGACATGACCTTTCTGTCAGTACCAACATATTTGACCTTGCGACCTTGACCTTTGACCTAGATCTTGCCATTCTCGAAAAAAAATTTAACCTTGGCCATTACTTTTGAACCATAACAGGTACGGCTACCATATTTCACATGTGTATTCCTTTTGACATGACCTTTCTGTCAGTACCAACATTTTTGACCTTGCGGCCTTGACCTTTGACCTAGATGTTGCCATTCTCGAAAAAAACTTTAACCTTGGCCATTTCTTTTGAACCATAACAGGTACGGCTACCATATTTCACATGTGTATTCCTTGTGACATGACCTTTCTGTCAGAACCAACATTTTTGACCTTGCGACCTTCACCTTTGACCTAGATGTTGCCATTCTCGAAAAAAACTTTAACCTTGACCACTACTTTTGAACCATAACGGGTACGGCTACCATATTTCACATGTGTATACCTTGTGACATGACCTTTCTGTCAATACCAAAATTGTTTACCTTGCGACCTTGACCTTTGACCTAGATGTTGCCATTCTCGAAAAAAACTTTAACTTTGACCACTACTTTTGAACCATAACAGGTACGGCTACCGTATTTCACATGTGTATTCCTTGTGACATGACCTTTCTGTCAGAACCAACATTTTTGACCTTGCGACCTTCACCTTTGACCTAGATGTTGCCATTCTCGAAAAAAACTTTAACCTTGGCCATTACTTTTGAACCATAACAGGTACGGCTACCATATTTCACATGTGTATTCCTTATGACATGACCTTTCTGTCAATACCAACATTTTTGACCATGCGACCTTGACCTTTGACCTAGATGTTGCCATTCTCAAAAAATACTTTAACCTTGACCACTACTTTTGAACCATAACATGTACGGCTACCATATTTCACTTGCGTATACCTTGTGACATGACCTTTCTGTCAGTACCAACCATTTTATGGCCCCGGAATCATAGATTCAGTGGGCATATAGTTTTTGGCCTGTCTGCACGTCTGTCTGTCTGCACGTCTGTCTGTCTGTCTGCACGAAAAAAACTTTAACCTTGACCACGTCTTTTGAACCATAACAGGTACAGCTACCATATTTCAAATGTGTATTCCTTGTGACATGACCTTTCTGTCAGTACCAACATATTTGACCTTGCGACCTTGACCTTTGACCTAGATGTTGCCATTCTCGAAAAAAACTTTAACCTTGGCCATTACGTTTGAACCATAACAGGTACGGCTACGATATTTCACATGTGTATTCCTTGTGACATGACCTTTCTGTCAATACCAACATTTTCTACCTTGCAGCCTTGACCTTTGACCTAGATGTTGCCATTCTCGAAAAAAACTTTAACCTTGGCCATTTCTTTTGAACCATAACAGGTACGGCTACCATATTTCACATGTGTATTCCTTGTGACATGACCTTTCTGTCAGAACCAACATTTTTGACCTTGCGACCTTCACCTTTGACCTAGATGTTGCCATTCTCGAAAAAAACTTTAACCTTGGCCATTACTTTTGAACCATAACAGGTACGGCTACCATATTTCACATGTGTATTCCTTGTGACATGACCTTTCTGTCAGAACCAACATTTTTGACCTTGCGACCTTCACCTTTGACCTAGATGTTGCCATTCTCGAAAAAAACTTTAACCTTGGCCATTACTTTTGAACCATAACAGGTACGGCTACCATATTTCACATGTGTATACCTTGTGACATGACCTTTCTGTCAATACCAAAATTGTTTACCTTGCGACCTTGACCTTTGACCTAGATGTTGCCATTCTCGAAAAAAACTTTAACTTTGACCACTACTTTTGAACCATAACAGGTACGGCTACCATATTTCACATGTGTATTCCTTGTGACATGACCTTTCTGTCAGAATCAACATTTTTGACCTTGCGACCTTCACCTTTGACCTAGATGTTGCCATTCTCGAAACAAACTTTAACCTTGGCCATTACTTTTGAACCATAACATGTACGGCTACCATATTTCACATGCGTATACCTTGTGACATGACCTTTCTGTCAGTACCAACAATTTTATGGCCCCGGAATCATAGATTCGGTGGGCATATAGTTTTTGGCCTGTCTGCACGTCTGTCTGTCTGCACGTCTGTCTGTCTGCACGTCTGTCTGTCTGTCTGCACGAAAAAAACTTTAACCTTGACCACGTCTTTTGAACCATAACAGGTACAGCTACCATATTTCAAATGTGTATTCCTTGTGACATGACCTTTCTGTCAGTACCAACATATTTGACCTTGCGACCTTGACCTTTGACCTAGATGTTGCCATTCTCGAAAAAAACTTTAACCTTGGCCATTACTTTTGAACCATAACATATACGGCTACGATATTTCACATGTGTATTCCTTGTGACATGACCTTTCTGTCAATACCAACATTTTTGACCTTGCGGCCTTGACCTTTGACCTAGATGTTGCCATTCTCAAAAAAACCTTTAACCTTGGCCATTACTTTTGAACCATAACAGGTACGGCTACCATATTTCACATGTGTATTCCTTATGACATGACCTTTCTGTCAGTACCAACATTTTTGACCATGCGACCTTGACCTTTGACCTAGATGTTGCCATTCTCAAAAAATACTTTAACCTTGACCACTACTTTTGAACCATAACAGGTACGGCTACCATATTTCACATGCGTATACCTTGTGACATGACCTTTCTGTCAGTACCAACCATTTTATGGCCCCGGAATCATAGATTCGGTGGGCATATAGTTTTTGGCCTGTCTGCACGTCTGTCTGTCTGCACGTCTGTCTGTCTGTCTGCACGAAAAAAACTTTAACCTTGACCACGTCTTTTGAACCATAACAGGTACAGCTACCATATTTCAAATGTGTATTCCTTGTGACATGACCTTTCTGTCAGTACCAACATATTTGACCTTGCGACCTTGACCTTTGACCTAGATGTTGCCATTCTCGAAAAAAACTTTAACCTTGGCCATTACGTTTGAACCATAACAGGTACGGCTACGATATTTCACATGTGTATTCCTTGTGACATGACCTTTCTGTCAATACCAACATTTTCGACCTTGCGGCCTTGACCTTTGACCTAGATTTTGCCATTCTCGAAAAAAACTTTAACCTTGGCCATTTCTTTTGAACCATAACAGGTACGGCTACCATATTTCACATGTGTATTCCTTGTGACATGACCTTTCTGTCAGAACCAACATTTTTGACCTTGCGACCTTCACCTTTGACCTAGATGTTGCCATTCTCGAAAAAAACTTTAACCTTGGCCATTTCTTTTGAACCATAACAGGTACGGCTACCATATTTCACATGTGTATACCTTGTGACATGACCTTTCTGTCAATACCAACATTTTTGACCATGCGACCTTGACCTTTGACCTAGATGTTGCCATTCTCAAAAAATACTTTAACCTTGACCACTACTTTTGAACCATAACATGTACGGCTACCATATTTCACTTGCGTATACCTTGTGACATGACCTTTCTGTCAGTACCAACCATTTTATGGCCCCGGAATCATAGATTCGGTGGGCATATAGTTTTTGGCCTGTCTGCACGTCTGTCTGTCTGCACGTCTGTCTGTCTGTCTGCACGAAAAAACTTTAACCTTGACCACGTCTTTTGAACCATAACAGGTACAGCTACCATATTTCAAATGTGTATTCCTTGTGACATGACCTTTCTGTCAGTACCAACATATTTGACCTTGCGACCTTGACCTTTGACCTAGATGTTGCCATTCTCGAAAAAAACTTTAACCTTGGCCATTACGTTTGAACCATAACAGGTACGGCTACGATATTTCACATGTGTATTCCTTGTGACATGACCTTTCTGTCAATACCAACATTTTTTACCTTGCAGCCTTGACCTTTGACCTAGATGTTGCCATTCTCGAAAAAAACTTTAACCTTGGCCATTTCTTTTGAACCATAACAGGTACGGCTACCATATTTCACATGTGTATTCCTTGTGACATGACCTTTCTGTCAGAACCAACATTTTTGACCTTGCGGCCTTGACCTTTGACCTAGATGTTGCCATTCTCGAAAAAAACTTTAACCTTGGCCATTACTTTTGAACCATAACAGGTACGGCTACCATATTTCACATGTGTATTCCTTATGACATGACCTTTCTGTCAGTACCAACATTTTTGACCATGCGACCTTGACCTTTGACCTAGATGTTGCCATTCTCAAAAAATACTTTAACCTTGACCACTACTTTTGAACCATAACAGGTACGGCTACCATATTTCACATGCGTATACCTTGTGACATGACCTTTCTGTCAGTACCAACCATTTTATGGCCCCGGAATCATAGATTCGGTGGGCATATAGTTTTTGGCCTGTCTGCACGTCTGTCTGTCTGCACGTCTGTCTGTCTGTCTGCACGAAACAAACTTTAACCTTGACCACGTCTTTTGAACCATAACAGGTACAGCTACCATATTTCAAATGTGTATTCCTTGTGACATGACCTTTCTGTCAGTACCAACATATTTGACCTTGCGACCTTGACCTTTGACCTAGATGTTGCCATTCTCGAAAAAAACTTTAACCTTGGCCATTACGTTTGAACCATAACAGGTACGGCTACGATATTTCACATGTGTATTCCTTGTGACATGACCTTTCTGGCAATACCAACATTTTTGACCTTGCGGCCTTGACCTTTGACCTAGATGTTGCCATTCTCGAAAAAAACTTTAACCTTGGCCATTTCTTTTGAACCATAACAGGTACGGCTACCATATTTCACATGTGTATTCCTTGTGACATGACCTTTCTGTCAGAACCAACATTTTTGACCTTGCGACCTTCACCTTTGACCTAGATGTTGCCATTCTCGAAAAAAACTTTAACCTTGGCCCTTACTTTTGAACCATAATAGGTACGGCTACCATATTTCACATGTGTATTCCTTATGACATGACCTTTCTGTCAGTACCAACATTTTTGACCTTGAGACCTTGACCTTTAACCTAGATGTTGCCATTCTCAAAAAAAACTTTAACCTTGACCACTACTTTTGAACCATAACAGGTACGGCTACCATATTTCACATGCGTATACCTTGTGACATGACCTTTCTGTCAGTACCAACAATTTTTACATTGCGACCTTCACCTTTGACCTAGATGTTGCCATTCTCGAAAAAAAACTTTAACCTTGACCACTACTTTTGAACCATAACGGGTACGGCTACCATATTTCACATGTGTATACCTTGTGACATGACCTTTCTGTCAATACCAAAATTGTTTACCTTGCGACCTTGACCTTTGACCTAGATGTTGCCATTCTCGAAAAAAACTTTAACTTTGACCACTACTTTTGAACCATAACGGGTACGGCTACCATATTTCACATGTGTATTCCTTGTGACATGACCTTTCTGTCAGAACCAACATTTTTGACCTTGCGACCTTCACCTTTGACCTAGATGTTGCCATTCTCGAAAAAAACTTTAACCTTGGCCATTACTTTTGAACCATAACATGTACGGCTACCATATTTCACATGCGTATACCTTGTATCATGACCTTTCTGTCAGTACCAACAATTTTATGGCCCCGGAATCATAGATTCGGTGGGCATATAGTTTTTGGCCTGTCTGCAAGTCTGTCTGTCTGCACGTCTGTCTGTCTGCACGTCTGTCTGTCTGTCTGCACGAAAAAAACTTTAACCTTGACCACGTCTTTTGAACCATAACAGGTACAGCTACCATATTTCAAATGTGTATTCCTTGTGACATGACCTTTCTGTCAGTACCAACATATTTGACCTTGCGACCTTGACCTTTGACCTAGATGTTGCCATTCTCGAAAAAAACTTTAACCTTGGCCATTACTTTTGAACCATAACATGTACGGCTACGATATTTCACATGTGTATTCCTTGTGACATGACCTTTCTGTCAATACCAACATTTTTGACCTTGCGGCCTTGACCTTTGACCTAGATGTTGCCATTCTCGAAAAAGACTTTAACCTTGGCCATTACTTTTGAACCATAACAGGTACGGCTACCATATTTCACATGTGTATTCCTTATGACATGACCTTTCTGTCAGTACCAACATTTTTGACCATGCGACCTTGACCTTTGACCTAGATGTTGCCATTCTCAAAAAATACTTTAACCTTGACCACTACTTTTGAACCATAACAGGTACGGCTACCATATTTCACATGCGTATACCTTGTGACATGACCTTTCTGTCAGTACCAACCATTTTATGGCCCCGGAATCATAGATTCGGTGGGCATATATTTTTTGGCCTGTCTGCACGTCTGTCTGTCTGCACGTCTGTCTGTCTGTCTGCACGAAAAAAACTTTAACCTTGACCACGTCTTTTGAACCATAACAGGTACAGCTACCATATTTCAAATGTGTATTCCTTGTGACATGACCTTTCTGTCAGTACCAACATATTTGACCTTGCGACCTTGACCTTTGACCTAGATGTTACCATTCTCGAAAAAAACTTTAACCTTGGCCATTACGTTTGAACCATAACAGGTACGGCTACGATATTTCACATGTGTATTCCTTGTTACATGAACTTTCTACCTATACCAACATTTTTGACCTTGCGGCCTTGACCTTTGACCTAGATGTTGCCATTCTCGAAAAAAACTTTAACCTTGGCAATTTCTTTTGAACCATAACAGGTACGGCTACCATATTTCACATGTGTATTCCTTGTGACATGACCTTTCTGTCAGAACCAACATTTTTGACCTTGCGACCTTCACCTTTGACCTAGATGTTGCCATTCTCGAAAAAACTTTAACCTTGGCCATTACTTTTGAACCATAATAGGTACGGCTACCATATTTCACATGTGTATTCCTTGTGACATGACCTTTCTGTCAGTACCAACATATTTGACCTTGCGACCTTGACCTTTGACCTAGATGTTGCCATTCTCGAAAAAAACTTTAACCTTGGCCATTACGTTTGAACCATAACAGGTACGGCTACGATATTTCACATGTGTATTCCTTGTGACATGACCTTTCTGGCAATACCAACATTTTTGACCTTGCGGCCTTGACCTTTGACCTAGATGTTGCCATTCTCGAAAAAAACTTTAACCTTGGCCATTTCTTTTGAACCATAACAGGTACGGCTACCATATTTCACATGTGTATTCCTTGTGACATGACCTTTCTGTCAGAACCAACATTTTTGACCTTGCGACCTTCACCTTTGACCTAGATGTTGCCATTCTCGAAAAAAACTTTAACCTTGGCCCTTACTTTTGAACCATAATAGGTACGGCTACCATATTTCACATGTGTATTCCTTATGACATGACCTTTCTGTCAGTACCAACATTTTTGACCTTGAGACCTTGACCTTTAACCTAGATGTTGCCATTCTCAAAAAAAACTTTAACCTTGACCACTACTTTTGAACCATAACAGGTACGGCTACCATATTTCACATGCGTATACCTTGTGACATGACCTTTCTGTCAGTACCAACAATTTTTACATTGCGACCTTCACCTTTGACCTAGATGTTGCCATTCTCGAAAAAAACTTTAACCTTGACCACTACTTTTGAACCATAACGGGTACGGCTACCATATTTCACATGTGTATACCTTGTGACATGACCTTTCTGTCAATACCAAAATTGTTTACCTTGCGACCTTGACCTTTGACCTAGATGTTGCCATTCTCGAAAAAAACTTTAACTTTGACCACTACTTTTGAACCATAACGGGTACGGCTACCATATTTCACATGTGTATTCCTTGTGACATGACCTTTCTGTCAGAACCAACATTTTTGACCTTGCGACCTTCACCTTTGACCTAGATGTTGCCATTCTCGAAAAAAACTTTAACCTTGGCCATTACTTTTGAACCATAACATGTACGGCTACCATATTTCACATGCGTATACCTTGTGACATGACCTTTCTGTCAGTACCAACAATTTTATGGCCCCGGAATCATAGATTCGGTGGGCATATAGTTTTTGGCCTGTCTGCAAGTCTGTCTGTCTGCACGTCTGTCTGTCTGCACGTCTGTCTGTCTGTCTGCACGAAAAAAACTTTAACCTTGACCACGTCTTTTGAACCATAACAGGTACAGCTACCATATTTCAAATGTGTATTCCTTGTGACATGACCTTTCTGTCAGTACCAACATATTTGACCTTGCGACCTTGACCTTTGACCTAGATGTTGCCATTCTCGAAAAAAACTTTAACCTTGGCCATTACTTTTGAACCATAACATGTACGGCTACGATATTTCACATGTGTATTCCTTGTGACATGACCTTTCTGTCAATACCAACATTTTTGACCTTGCGACATTGACCTTTGACCTAGATGTTGCCATTCTCGAAAAAGACTTTAACCTTGGCCATTACTTTTGAACCATAACAGGTACGGCTACCATATTTCACATGTGTATTCCTTATGACATGACCTTTCTGTCAGTACCAACATTTTTGACCATGCGACCTTGACCTTTGACCTAGATGTTGCCATTCTCAAAAAATACTTTAACCTTGACCACTACTTTTGAACCATAACAGGTACGGCTACCATATTTCACATGCGTATACCTTGTGACATGACCTTTCTGTCAGTACCAACCATTTTATGGCCCCGGAATCATAGATTCGGTGGGCATATATTTTTTGGCCTGTCTGCACGTCTGTCTGTCTGCACGTCTGTCTGTCTGTCTGCACGAAAAAAACTTTAACCTTGACCACGTCTTTTGAACCATAACAGGTACAGCTACCATATTTCAAATGTGTATTCCTTGTGACATGACCTTTCTGTCAGTACCAACATATTTGACCTTGCGACCTTGACCTTTGACCTAGATGTTACCATTCTCGAAAAAAACTTTAACCTTGGCCATTACGTTTGAACCATAACAGGTACGGCTACGATATTTCACATGTGTATTCCTTGTGACATGAACTTTCTACCTATACCAACATTTTTGACCTTGCGGCCTTGACCTTTGACCTAGATGTTGCCATTCTCGAAAAAAACTTTAACCTTGGCAATTTCTTTTGAACCATAACAGGTACGGCTACCATATTTCACATGTGTATTCCTTGTGACATGACCTTTCTGTCAGAACCAACATTTTTGACCTTGCGACCTTCACCTTTGACCTAGATGTTGCCATTCTCGAAAAAACTTTAACCTTGGCCATTACTTTTGAACCATAATAGGTACGGCTACCATATTTCACATGTGTATTCCTTGTGACATGACCTTTCTGTCAGTACCAACATTTTTGACCTTGAGACCTTGACCTTTGACCTAGATGTTGCCATTCTAAAAAAAAACTTTAACCTTGACCACTACTTTTGAACCATAACAGGTACGGCTACCATATTTCACATGCGTATACCTTGTGACATGACCTTTCTGTCAGTACCAACAATGTTTACCTTGCGACCTTGACCTTTGACCTAGATGTTGCCATTCTCGAAAAAAACTTTAACTTTGACCACTACTTTTGAACCATAACAGGTACGGCTACCATATTTCACATGTGTATTCCTTGTGACATGACCTTTTTTTCAGAACCAACATTTTTGACCTTGCGACCTTCACCTTTGACCTAGATGTTGCCATTCTCGAAAAAAACTTTAACCTTGGCCATTACTTTTGAACCATAACAGGTACGGCTACCATATTTCACATGTGTATTCCTTATGACATGACCTTTCTGTCAGTACCAACATTTTTGACCATGCGACCTTGACCTTTGACCTAGATGTTGCCATTCTCAAAAAATACTTTAACCTTGACCACTACTTTTGAACCATAACATGTACGGCTACCATATTTCACATGCGTATACCTTGTGACATGACCTTTCTGTCAGTACCAACAATTTTATGGCCCCGGAATCATAGATTCGGTGGGCATATATTTTTTGGCCTGTCTGCACGTCTGTCTGTCTGCACGTATGTCTGTCTGCACGTCTGTCTGTCTGTCTGCACGAAAAAAACTTTAACCTTGACCACGTCTTTTGAACCATAACAGGTACAGCTACCATATTTCAAATGTGTATTCCTTGTGACATAACCTTTCTGTCAGTACCAACATATTTGACCTTGCGACCTTGACCTTTGACCGAGATGTTGCCATTCTCGAAAAAAACTTTAACCTTGGCCATTACTTTTGAACCATAACATGTACGGCTACGATATTTCACATGTGTATTCCTTGTGACATGACCTTTCTGTCAATACCAACATTTTTGACCTTGCGGCCTTGACCTTTGACCTAGATGTTGCCATTCTCGAAAAAACTTTAACCTTGGCCATTACTTTTGAACCATAATAGGTACGGCTACCATATTTCACATGTGTATTCCTTGTGACATGACCTTTCTGTCAGTACCAACATTTTTGACCTGGCGACCTTGACCTTTGACCTAGATGTTGCCATTCGGGGGCATCAGTGTTTCACAAACACATCTTGTTTTTTTGTGAATGATAACATTCGAGAAGTTCTGATTTTATAAGGGAAAATATGAATGAAAATTTACACGTCAGTAATCGGTTTCTATCTACGTTAAATTTTGGTTGCTTGTGTGTGTTTTTAGCAAGGGGCTCGTTAGAGCCAATTGCTATTGTAGCTAATTTTTGAAACGACGCATCATTTTGAGACTGGAATCTAGACAGACGTTTTACGATATCGGCATTGAATTATTTCACATCTGTCTTTCTACATCAGCTCTCCGTTTCTGAACACCATCTCGACTTCATATAGATGTATTGGTGGTTGCAGATCGTACATAATGCCAATGAAAGTGGATGATTTGTGGAATATTTTGTTAAAAATGAAATGACTGTTGCCAGCTAAAACCCATGTTGGTCATCTCGAACCGCCAATAGTTCCTGTCTAAAAATCAAAATGCGGTAACTTGTTGACATATGAAGCCGAACATTTATTTGATTTTACACCACTAACCCAAAAGAAATAACTTGAAAGAAATGTTATGTTAAAATATATGAATTACATGATTAATAATTAAAATGTATTTCTACGCTTTCAACATATTTTATCGCGCGTAAAGTTCATTGGTAATTCCTAAATATTGTAAATCGAATGGAGTAAAAGCAACTTTTCGATTCCGACTCAAAAACAAATTTAGATAATTGACTACCAATGATAACATATATACTCAAACATTCAAATTATTTAAATGATAATAAAATAAATAGTTGACAAAATATAACATATACGGTAAATGTGCAAGTGAGCCTAGGCGTCGGAATTTCCAAAAATCCTTTCGAATAAAACGTATTTTCAGCGGTAACGTTATAATCAAGAATCTAAGTACTAGAGTATTTCATTTTAGATTCCTGCGTAAATACATCAAATTCTCAACCAAAATTAACCTGAACAACCCCAGCAGACGGAATAAGATAGTCAAGTCCCAGTTATAAAAAAAATGATTTAAATGACATTTGTTTTTTATCAAGATAAAACGCTTCAATACTAAATAATTCGCTAACTCGTGTATCGGTTTATAATTATGTTATAAATAAAATCCTGCGTATGGAAGTGGCCGCGTAACGTAGCGGTTAGCATGTTCGGCCATGAAGCGGCAGACTAGAGTTCGATTCCCGCTTTGGGCAGATAATTTTTTTTTTTTATAAGAAAAATATAATATTTTTTGTCTTAATTGCCGATATCAGTGGTGCAATTGTCATTTAACACCGCTGCAATAAACTCTTTCAAAATGTTGGGATTTAAAATAAATTCAAAAGCAATGCATTTAAAACTATTCAGCTATGCGTTGTGAAACACTAAGACATGATTAAATCGTGTGTATGATGTTTTACGTCGCTTTTAACAATATTTCAGTCATTGCATGCTGAAGAAAATGTAGATAACACAGGATTTTATTTCTGCTTTGAAAGTAAAATTGGACTTTCAATATAATTATCATTGTTAGGTTATTGTGATTTTGATATGAAATGTATATGTGTTAATTGCATTAAAAAAAACACGGCTAAAAATCCATTGTAAACCAGGAGGTGTGCTAAGCAGAAACTATCCAGATGGCAGATGCGCATGTATATGCCAACTTTTAGTATATCGATAGACCATCATACTGTGTGTACAGTATTTTCCTTTACTCCTTTATCATTTAATATATGGATATAAAGTGCTAACTAACAAAGTGCTAGTGTAAAGTGTTCAAGTTAGACTTTCGGGATCGGTAAATCCATGTCCAAATGTTATCTTCAGTTAGCCCCTTGCTGAGAGCACTTTCAGTGCTTTGATTTTTCTTCTTTGGAGTTGAACAATTTCAAATGGATTTTAAGTAAGTGTTATGAGAACATCATATAATTAGAGTAATATTGAAGGAGTAGTTAGGTAGCAGTGTATTCGGTGTTTATTTTGGATTTTACTTTTAGGCTTATTGAAAGTATTAACGGTAAGTGCTTTAGTTTCCATTGTTTACTTGTTCTACTGACTATATTTTAATTGAATCATGTATCTGACATATTGCTTGGTACCAGATGACGCAAATTCATATTTTAATAAAATGAAGTTATATCACTGTATAATCAATCATTGCCATGCTATAGTTTGCATTGTATACTTAAGTAGCAATTAACATAGAGATAATCGTAGTCACGTTAAGATGACTGAATTAGTTCGATTAGTATTCAGGAATATTGTTGTGATAAAACTGTATCTTTCAATAAAATGATAGGGTTAGTAATGTATACATGTACATCATGATTACTTTTCGAGATTGGATGCATAGCTAATATTTTGGGTTGATATGAGACAGCGTACGGGAGGATGCGTAAACCCGCACTACTGACCAGTGCAGATTCAGACCAACGCGCACACAAGCCACAACCCATCATTATCTGCGGATGACAGAACCTTCTTACATAGACTATGCAGGTAATATGCGAACTCTGTAAATCCCGATCAGGCTGCGCGGATTCGTAGGCCTATCCGGACATACACTGCTAACAAAAACCAACCTGAACCCTCTCCCATGCACAGGCTCAAATTATCTATTTATTTCTGTCCCCAAACAAGCACGGTGCGATTCATCACACCATGTCTGTGTGGGGAACACAAATAATATAATAGCTTTTTCTTTTTGTGCCTATCTTTATGCACTAGAAACTATGTACACAAGATAACATATATACAGTCAATATTTTGGAAAAAATATATGCATGATTATAACATAATACATACATTAAGAAGTTTATAAAAAGGGATATAGTTATAGCAGATTGATCAAGCCATGTAGACTGAAGACAAATGGATACACTATGTTTAGCTTTGGTTGAAATATTGTTGAAAAAGGACAGATTGCCAGTATTAGCAGTCGATTATTTTAAAACAAAGTCCCTCATATAGTTTTGACACTATTAGAATCTTCAGCTTCCATGTAGTAATAGTATTCGGGCAAATTCAGTCTAGTGAGCATGTTCATAACTGCTTTATGCTCTTCAACATTCATCAACTGTGTTGGAATTAGAAACACAGTCAGTGACAACGGGTAAGAGAAGTGATGTCAACGATTTGTTTACACCACGTGACTTCATTAGCAAAATGTCAAGCCCGGCGTAGTAACGCATGCGCACTTAGAAACGTTGTATGAAAAATATGCAGGAAGGGATTTCAACAGCCAAAAATAAATCCGGAAGTTTAGACTGATATACTGTATGTTATATCACTCTCAAATCCCTCTTTGCGTATAGGAAAGAAATTGTCAATAGTGTAGAATTTATATTATTTATATGTATAGTTCATCTATATTTATTATCAGGGGACTTACATTTCATGGTGTAACAAAATAGATTTGGCGTGGCCTAAATAAAAGACGGTCAGTTAGTGCATGTTGGTCACGTATGGTTTTAACTTATCGCAGGATGGTCAGGGAGATCATTGTTTATGAAGTTATTATCATATACATATGTGATAAGTGATATTAAGCATATTAAGAGTTCATTTCATGTAAATCCGTTGAGAATTAAGGAATTGACGGGTTTAAAAACGTTAATTACGTTAAACTATGTTGCTATTTTCATTTGGCCTATAAATGTATTGAAACTAGTTGTTGATTGTGAATTACGATTTGCACGGGAATTTTGCCTGTCATCAGGAGACCCAGGGGTTGATGGGTGCTATATAGCTTACTCAAACATTTGTTTTGGCCGTCAGTATCACAGGAGTTACCAGAGGGTTTTCACTCGTTATAGTGAGTTAGTTGATGTGACCAATTCACACGGCATATGGCCGTTTTATGTCTATGGCTAGTCCATGTCGATAGCCAGACAAACGAAGGTCCAAACGCAGAAGTTTGAAGAACCAGTGTGTGACGCAGTCCACAACATAATAAGACGTCGTAACGGGGGACATTAGGAGGAGTGCCGTCATAGGACGTGTAGAACCATATATCCACAGTTGTGTGGCTTGTCGATCCCGGAATCCAAGGATATACTCGACGCAATGAATATAAGTACAACAACTCGGTGAAGTCGGGAAACGGATACAGTTGGATGTGAAGGACAACGTGTATGAACATTCCAAATACAGGGTACAGTAACGGAAGTGATGGGACAGTTAAGTGATTTGGGTGAAAGTGTGGATGAGAGTGCGTGAGTAGTACTTTTTGTTTATAGCCTCTCGATTTGTCAGGAAAGTTGATTATTCAAAATTGTATATATTTCATAACTGTAAATTAAACATATATTTTTATTCAACCATCGGCGTTCAATTCTACTTTAGTGAGTTGTCGACCCTTGACCATCTTGTGACAAATGGTGTCAGAAGTGGGATGATTCGCTCGATGTATCGAGGCGGCAACGAACTAGGGTAGAATTGGATAGGTTAATTGTAACTGCAGATATTCCTTCATTAGATTCATTTTTTACTGGCAATTGTACAGTGCATTTTACACTTGATACAAATAGCTTATGATTTATACATGGGGTTTTAAGTTATTTTTTTTTGTTTATTCCCTGTGATGAGACACAGCGGCGCTGCCATAAGCGTTTCTGCAGTAAAGCGTGGAGTCTGAGGGATAGAAGGGGTGTGCTTTAAAAGTGTTAAGACTGATATTTCAACATTATAAATAGATTTAGGGTCGTGCATAGTGAGTCTCGAAAGTGGATTATACCGTACAGGATATGCTGAGAATTCAAATATAGATTTGAAGTCCAATGAAGTGTAGTTATTATTAACTTAGATTGTAGTTTATTAACTTAGATTGTAGTTTATTAACTTAGATTGTAGTTTATTAACTTAGATTGTAGGTTATTAAGGTTTGATATAGGGTTAGCGTATCGTACTATTGATAATCATGACTAGTATGAAGGAGTTGATAGAGTTGGGCAAGGAGTTGGGTCATGAAGGTGAGAATCTTCAAAAGTTCGTTCAAGATGAACAAGCCAAGGAACGAGAACATAGACTGAGAGATCGTGAATTTGAGAGAAGTCGAGAGAGAGAAGGAAGAGAAAGAAGTTAAGTTAATAGAACGGCAGAGTGAAGCTAAGAGAGAGTTAATGGAACGACAGAGAGTAGTCGAGGGAGAGAAAGAAGAGCTGGATCATCGGAGAGCATTGGAGTTAGTTCAATTACAACATCAGCAGGCGATGGAGTTGGCCAAACATGGATTAGGTAAGTCTTTTATTAAAGATCAAAAAATCAAAGGACCGAAATTACCATGGTTTGACGAGGATAAGGATAATATGGACAGTTATCTATCCAGGTTTGAGCGATATGCAGAAGCACAAGGTTGGAAAAATGATCAGTGGTCATTACATATTAGTGCATTATTGAAAGGTAAGGCGTTAGATGTTTATTCGAGATTACCTGCAGAGGACGCTTTGGACTATATTAAGTTAAAGTCAGCATTATTGCAACGTTTTGAGTTAACTGAAGAAGGGTTTAGAAAACGGTTCAAAGTAGCTAGACCAGAAACGGGAGAGACGTTTGTTCAGTACTTACGGAGATCAATGAATTATCTCGAACGTTGGTTGGAATTAGGAAAGATAGTAAAATCGTACGAAGGCGTCATTGATTTTTTGTTACGAGATCAGTTGTTGTCAATTTGCAATAAGGACTTGTATTTATTTTTGAAAGAAAAGATGTTTACAGATGGTAATGAGATGGCGGTACAGGCGGATCTATTTGCTGAAGCAAGAGGTGGGTGTAGGAATGTTGTTTTAAGTGGAAATAATAAAGAAAAGGATCAGGTTGCTAGAGGGTTTAGGTCCGATACAGGACAACGACAGGGTTCCAGTACGCAGAAGGCAGGTAATTCTTTCACTAATTGGAAATGTAGCTATTGTGGTGGAAATCACAGATCGGACGATTGTAGGAAAAGGGGTAGTAGGCATAGTATGGCTGCTGTCGACGATACTGGTGGACGATTTACATCTGGAGATACTAGGAATGCAAGTACTGGTCCATTTGAAAGGTACAGCCGCAATCAGGGTAACCAATATTTCAAAGGAAGAGGAAAGCCTCGAGGTCTGTATCGTGGGGGATTAAAGCGAACAGCCAGTTCTAGTTGCATATATTTGTGTAACGATAGTTCGGAACAGCTAGGTGCATGTATGGAAAGGAATTGTCCTACCAAGGAAGGCACAGTTAACGGAGTAAGAGTAAACATGATGAGAGACACGGGTGCCACGTGCGTAGTTGTAAGGAAACGGTTAGTACAGGAACACCAGTTCTTAGGTAAGGAAAGATGTTGCAAATATATCGATGGATCTGAGCATTATTTTCCGGTAGCAATGATAGAGGTGAAGACTCCGTATTATGAGGGTATAACGGAGGCGTTATGTATAGACACTCCACTCTATGATTTAGTTGTAGGTAACATTACAGGCGCGAAATATCCGGAACCCGGAGATGTATCAAATGCAATGCAGACTCGGTCGCAAACAGAACAAAATCCTAAACCATACAGGAAATTACATGTTCCAGGTAAGATTTTAGATATATCGCAAGCAGAATACCGCGACCTGCAGATGGCAGATGAAACTTTGTCGAAGACGAGAGAAAAGGCGAATGAAAGAACTTTTCATAATTGCAAAGGGGGCGGACAGGTGAGGTATCTGTTTAAGAACAAACTATTGTATAGGGAATTTGAATTTCCTAATCGGAAGCAGTCTTATCAGTTAGTTGTTCCTGAGACGTGTCGGGAAGCGGTGTTAAAGATAGCACATGAGTCATTGATGGCAGGGCATTTAGGTATACGGAAAACTAGGGACAGAGCATTAGCAGAGTTCTATTGGCCAGGGGTTTGTTCGGAAGTCAGTCGGTATTGTAGATCATGCGATATATGTCAACGAACGATGCCAAAAGGTAAGGTTCAAAAAGTACCATTAGGAGAGATGCCATTAATAGAAACGCCTTTTAAGCGTGTAGCAGTTGATTTAGTAGGACCAATCGAACCAATGACAGACAGGAAAAACAGGTACATTTTAGTCATGGTAGATTATGCTACAAGGTATCCGGAAGCCGTTGCTTTACCAGGGATTGAGACTGAACGAGTAGCGGAAGCATTGGTCGATATGTTCAGTAGACTAGGAATACCGGAGGAGATGTTGACGGACATGGGATCACAGTTCACATCTAAGATGATGGCTGAGGTAAGTAGACTTTTATCCTTACGTCAGTTGACTACAACGCCATACCACCCAATGTGTAACGGATTGGTGGAAAAGTTTAATGGAACTTTGAAACGGATGATTAAGCGTATGTGTAGCGAGAGGCCCAAGGATTGGGATAAGTACATTAATGCTGCGTTATTTGCGTATAGGGAAGTGCCACAGGAAAGTCTGGGGTTTTCCCCATTTGAATTACTCTATGGCCGGACGGTCAGAGGACCGTTGAGCATTTTGAAAGAGTTATGGTCTGGCGAGGTCAATGATGTTGAAGTGAAATTGACATACCAGTACGTAATAGATTTACGTGAGCGACTTGAAGAGACATGTAAGATGGCACAGGATGAGTTAAGTAAGGCAAAGTCTAGACAGAAGATATACTATAACAAACGGGCAAAGGACAGAAGTTTCCCGATAGGTGCCAAGGTACTGGTATTACTTCCGGTAAGTCACAATAAATTATTATTGCAGTGGAAGGGTCCATTTGAAGTGATCAAGGTGATGAATAAGGTAGATTATAGAATTAATATGAAGGGTAAGGAAAAGACATTTCATGCCAATATGTTGAAACAGTACAATGAGCGAAGTGCTGATGACGGTAGTAGTGATAAAGGTATATTAGCAGTTGTTTGTTCTGCAGTTATTGAAGATAGTGAAGATCGGAAATTAGATAATGCAGACGTAGATTGGGTAGATGAGAAGATACCTTTAGAGTGTCTTTCTAGAGTAGGTAACGAGTCTAAGAAAGATGTAGACGTTTGTAAAGAATTGTCTCCTGAACAGAGGGAGCAGGTTGACATGGTTTTGGAAGAGTTCGCCGATGTTTTGACAGACATACCGGGAACTACTTCACTTGTTGAACATGATATTAAATTAAATACATCAGAACCCATCAGGTTCAAGGGTTATCCTATTCCATACCAGTCAGTGGCAACAGTAAACGAAGAGGTCAGTAAGATGTTAGAGTTAGGAGTTATAGAGCATTCTAATGCATCGGTTTCGAGTCCTATAGTATTTGTTAGGAAGAAGGACGGCACAGTTCGGTTTTGTATAGAATTAGCATTCGAGCGATTCCAGGTAGAGAAAAAGTAGAGGATCAGAAAAACAGTTAGTGAAATGAGTATTTCAGGCACACATTGGAGTCATGACAGCTGTGTAATCGTGTTTATATATATATAAGGAATGCAATACTACGGGAAATTAAGATACGGGTTGTAAATAGTACAGGGAACGAACCTGGTGTATTTTGTTAAATAGACAAAGTGTAACCACTTTATCCTTGGGGGGAACGTGTTGTAACAAAATAGATTTGGCGTGGCCTAAATAAAAGACGGTCAGTTAGTGCATGTTGGTCACGTATGGTTTTAACTTATCGCAGGATGGTCAGGGAGATCATTGTTTATGAAGTTATTATCATATACATATGTGATAAGTGATATTAAGCATATTAAGAGTTCATTTCATGTAAATCCGTTGAGAATTAAGGAATTGACGGGTTTAAAAACGTTAATTACGTTAAACTATGTTGCTATTTTCATTTGGCCTATAAATGTATTGAAACTAGTTGTTGATTGTGAATTACGATTTGCACGGGAATTTTGCCTGTCATCAGGAGACCCAGGGGTTGATGGGTGCTATATAGCTTACTCAAACATTTGTTTTGACCGTCAGTATCACAGGAGTTACCAGAGGGTTTTCACTCGTTATAGTGAGTTAGTTGATGTGACCAATTCACACGGCATATGGCCGTTTTATGTCTATGGCTAGTCCATGTCGATAGCCAGACAAACGAAGGTCCAAACGCAGAAGTTTGAAGAACCAGTGTGTGACGCAGTCCACAACATAATAAGACGTCGTAACGGGGGACATTAGGAGGAGTGCCGTCATAGGACGTGTAGAACCATATATCCACAGTTGTGTGGCTTGTCGATCCCGGAATCCAAGGATATACTCGACGCAATGAATATAAGTACAACGACTCGGTGAAGTCGGGAAACGGATACAGTTGGATGTGAAGGACAACGTGTATGAACATTCCAAATACAGGGTACAGTAACGGAAGTGATGGGACAGTTAAGTGATTTGGGTGAAAGTGTGGATGAGAGTGCGTGAGTAGTACTTTTTGTTTATAGCCTCTCGATTTGTCAGGAAAGTTGATTATTCAAAATTGTATATATTTCATAACTGTAAATTAAACATATATTTTTATTCAACCATCGGCGTTCAACCATCTTGTGACACATGGCAGTTTCTTAACCAAATATTTTAATTTATAACACAGAATTACTAATGACAGAACATTCTTCACAACAAAGAAGATCAAACTGTAGGTGACAAACTTAAGTGTTACCATAATGTACAATCGCAGAGCTAAGAAGAACAGGTCCTGTACCACTATATTCATGATCGTCACCAGGATTTCCATATAACAACCTTTAGAAGATAGCCAATTTGTAATACCTGTTCGCTTGTGTACTGAAACTGGTATAAACTGTAAGAAACTCAAAGACCAAGCGCTAAGGATCAAATAGGTAATAATCAGATTCTCTTGAATTATACCCTCGTCGAACAAACCTAACAGTTCCATATTGTCGGATGCGATGGCTAAGAATTCAAGCAGCATGTTCGCCAGAACTTCTCCAGTTATCTTGCAATGCGGTAGCAACCAACGAGAGAATATAATCAGGTACACCAGACTTTCGATGACAAGAATGACCAAAACGTCAGGGCCGATGGTCAGAATTGCTCGCCAGATGACGTCTTGTAACTAGTAAAAGAAAACAATAAAAGTTGAGCTCATCCGAATATGGGATCTCATAAATGCGTTATGCCATATTTGGTGACACTTTCATTTCTTTCCTGTCAGAAGTTTCATAAAGAGCTATATAGCTGCTTCGTGTCTATGTTTGTACTTCCAAATACATGTAATGATTTTCGTAGAAAAACTTCGGACAACCTTACACCGTAGCGAGTGGTTGAACCACTTCCCAATACATGCCGATATTTATAACCAATCCATTTGTTATAAGGTAAATGTATGCCATTTGATAGTAAGGCATACTTATGTTCAAGGTGAACACTGTTGTCTTTTGTGAATTTAAAACGATGTATGCACATTCTATGTTTTGTCTGAGTTCTGCTATATAACCACCACGGTTGGTGATGGTCTGTATTCTAAGATGGCACTGTAAGCGACCGTAAGTCATCGTAGGAGATTTGGGTGTAACGATTAATCCGACTGCTAAACGGTGACAATGATATGCAATTTCGATTTACGCTCGAATCAGAGACGTTTAAGTAATGAAAGTGCGAATTATCCCGGTACTTTGTTTTCCTTATACCACGGCATTCTGTGTCTTTAACCCTTTCTTACATAGAACAAAACCACGGCAGACGACTTTCAAGATATATTGACAAGTATAATTATGGAAATTCAATGTAAATGAAAGTATAATAATTGCATTGTGGTAAAAATAATTCTCAATTTGCCACAATGTTTTCAAACGTCGTCTGCTGCAGAGGCGTCGAAATACGTCTACATGTTGGAAAGGGGTTAAACTCGTGAAAACATATTATATGGACATAACTTCATCAAATTGGAACAAATAAGACCATGACATGCCTGTCTATACGTTGGTTAAAGTCGTGTATAAGGGTTCAAGTATTTCTTATCGCCATTCATTCGAAGTAGACTAATGCCGGAAGTACGTCATTGATATTAAATAACGTCACTAACATGGCACTTCGTTATTCTAGAGGTCTATTTTAAGAAATTGTCCTGAAAGTAGGACCTGATTTACCCTACACGTAGAGTAGCCTTAACTTAGAGATTGTCTATTTTTACCTGATCTGAAGCTTGTGTTGTTGATGTGCTTCTGGCGGTTGAGTTATCAACTACAGATTGCTGTCCATTTACACTACTGTAGGTATCTGAGATGGAGTTCAGTTGATTTATGTAGTTGTCACGCTGTTTTAGCTGAAACAGCCATACTATCGGTAGGGTAAATACTAGGTAGACCAGCAAACATGGGCTCCACCTTTAAAGAAAGGTTAATTTCATGATTCGTGTTACGATGTTAGTTTAACTGTATGAATAGCAACTTCCTCCTTTCTGTGTCAAATACTGCGGAGAGTATTTACTACGATTTGTTATGGAATCGTCTGGTTGCAAACATATATATCAGGCGTATAAACACCCAGTTCTGTTTAGATTACAATACACCAAATAAATTCCTTCTTTGTTTTCATGTTAATCGACCAGCTTCAAGCCTCAATTGTAACACTTTCTAAGCGTTTCTCATGTAGAACACCTTATATCCTTAAAAAGAGGGGGGGGGGGTCATGCATTATGCAAGAAAGAACTCACCAGGCGAAAATGGTTAGCATCATTTTGGACCAAATTGTGCCCGGACAAAACCGGTGTTCAGCATTCTTTACTATCACTTTCAAACAAGGTCAAAATACTAAAAGTGATAAAATCAATCATTTCCAGTGCATCCTATACACATTCACAATTCATTTAAACTCAATGTCATATATTCAATGCATTCTGGTGATGGTATAAACTCATTTTTACGCAAACAAAGGATTTTGTAGGGACTATTTGGGTGTATTTGTCGTAATTTGACCTTTTAAGACAATAAAATGTTCTTAAAATCTCAGAAAGCTTTGACCTAATTCGGTAAATAAATGCCTGTACTATCAAAGAGCAGATGTTCTTATTGATGAAACAATCTGATTCGTTACAAAAAGTACACAAAAAGATTTATTCTTGATTAAAAAGATTGAGAATGACAATTCAATTTTCCCACGCGAAACATCTAAACATCACGAGGCGTATGTTCCTGTCAGTCGTAATACGTGAATTGTCTATTTTCTTCTAATCGAAGGTTAATACGTGCATAACTATTCACCTATACGGTGTTATATAATGTATTAGTTAACATCTTGTATTTACAGTTTGTTTTCTCCCATGAAAGATATTACATGCAGTAATTTCGTTTTAAAAATGAAAGGGACCACTTACGGAGTATTTATTTCACTCGACTATCGACCGTTTTAAGCAGTTTTGTATGCCTTTAGTACACTTTTGGATAACAACGACGACTTTCATATCAAAGCTAAACATATATTTGCTATATACAATCAATCCATCTAAATGAAATGCGCTTCTGTATCATGAATACATGTCTGATGACTTTTTCAAAATGTTGTTAGCATAGATTTCCGACCTACAAATATAGATTGGCTTATATGTTCGATCATACAGTTTTTGATGCTCTATGGTAGCTTATCTTGCCGTCAGTTTAGCTGCAGGTCTAAATATAGCGAAATGTCTGTACTAATTTGAATGTCATAAAAGCGGTTTATTGTCGTTAAAATTATTCTATCTACATTAAATTAGTGTTGTCATTTGAACATGTTGTTTTCATGCCTTTATCATTATAATCATTTGAGAAAAAATAAGCATAAACATATTGACGCTTCTGTATATAAATTTAAATTTGATTTAAGCGTTCCGATTTTCTACAGAAGCGACTGGGGTAAATAAATTCTACCCAATATTAGTTGAAAACTATCTATATAGAAATTACGGGACAGTATTTACGCGCAAGTTATTATTGCGTGTCTATACAGATTGAGATCTTACCTCGGATAGTTTCTTGATCTATAATATTAGTGTCTATACCGATTTGAATTTGATATTTTTCTACCGGTTCGACAGTGTGTCCATACATATTTTAATTCATTCATTTTATTACAAGTTCGACAGTGTGTCTATACAGGTTTAGATCTTTTCCTCGAGTAGTCTTTTGATCTATAATAATGTGTCTATACAGATTCAGATCTCACAGATTTGAATTTGATTGTTTTCTACAAGTTCGATAGTGTGTTTATACAGATATCACCTCGGGTAGTCTCTTTGTCTATAATAATGTGTCTATACATATTTGAATTTGATATTGTTCTACCAGTTCGACACTGTGTCTATACAGATTTTAATTCATTCATTTTAGCTAGACTTTTCGACTTTTTTTATAAGAAAGGGCTAGCTATGCTACTCGCCTCGGTGTCGGCGTTTGTGTCACACCTTGGTTAAGATTTTTGTACCAATTTACTATTAAATTTTTGTCAAAACCATTACAGATATTGCTTTGAAACTTACAACATTCATTCACCATCATTACTTCCACCAACAGGCAAGAGTACATAACTCTATCAATGCTTTTAGCTCACCTGTGCACGAAGTGCTCAAGGTGAGTTATTGTGATGGCCTTTTGTCCGGCGTCCGTCGTCTGTCGTCCATCGTCCGTCGTCCGTCAACTTTTTCTCCTCAGTAACCAGTGGGTCAATTGGGATGAAACTTCACAGGAAGCATCCTTACATTGACCTCACCAGAATTCCTTCAAATTTGTGGGATCCATGCAGAATTCTGGTTTCCATGGCAACGAAATATAAAGAACTTTAAAAATATTCTTCTCCAAAACTGGCTGGCAGATTTTCAAATACTTTTGTAGAAATGATCCTTGGATGACCCTCTATCAGCTTCCTGCAAGCCATTTGATTGGTCGAAAAACAAGGCCGCCAGGGGGCGGGGCTATTTTGCCGTATATGGATATAGTGAAAAATTAAAAAATCTTCTCTTCTGAAAGTGTCAGGCCGATTTTCAAATAATTTTGTAGAAATGTTCCTTAGGTGACCTTCTATCAGATTCCTTAGAACCATGTTGATTGGTCGAAAAACATGGCCGCAAGGGGGAGGGGCTATTTTGCCTTATATGGCTATAGTGAAAAATTAAAAAAATCTTCTCCTCTGAAAGTGTCATGCCGATATTCAAATAATTTTGTAGAAATGTTCCTTAGGTGACCCTCTGTCAGATTCCTTAAAACCATGCTGATTAGTCGAAAAACATGGCCGCCACAGGACGGGGCTATTTTGCCTTATATGGCTTTAGTGAAAACTTAAAAAATCTTCTCCTCCGAAAGTGTTTGGCCGATTTTCAAATATTGTTGTAGAATTATTGCTAGGGTGACCCTCTATCAGATTCCTTCAAGCCATATTGATTGGTCAAAAACTATGGCCACCAGGGGGCGGGGCTTATATGGCTAAAGTGGAAAAAAAAGCAGGTGAGCGATCCAGGGCTCTTGTTGTAAGAATTATGGACCTTTTTCTATTTAGAAGTTTTGTTAAGTTTTTTGTACCAATTCACTTTTTTTCTTATACACTTACAATACTTATTAACCATATTACCTCCAGCAACAGGGTACATTACTCTTTCAAGGTTGTATTTTTAAAGAATTATGGCCCTTTTTGCGATTTAGAATTGTGGTTAAGTTATTCATACCAATTCAACTTTGTTCTAAACAATTTTATATAGCTTAAACACTTACAATATCTTTTTACCATCATTCCTTCCACCAACAGCCAAGAGTGCATAATTCAGTGAATGTTTTTGTAAGAATTATGACCATTTAACGACTTATAAAGTACTTTGCTTATAAATAGTATGATAAAGTACTTGGTTATGTTTTCTGTACCACCCAAAAAGGTTTTGTTTTATTGGCAAGCTCGAAAAAGTCGAGCATGCTGTCCTCTGAAAACTCATATTTTACAGGTTCGTCAGTGTGTCTGTACTGGTTTAGATCTCACCTCGGGTAGTCTCTTGGTCTATAATAATGTGCCTATACGGATTTGAATTTGATATTTTTCTACCGGTTCGACAGTGTCTCTATACATATTTCAATTAATTCATGTTTATACAGGCTCGACAGTGTGTCTATACAGGCCTAATCTCACCTCGGGTATCCTCTTGGTCGTTAATAGTGTGTCTATACAGATTTAGATCTCACCTCGGGTATCCTCTTGGTCGTTAATATTAGTTGAAAACTGTCTACTACAGAGAGACTGACTCCATATTTAAAGGGAAACTAGTTACTCGCTAGTTATAATGCCTGTCTATACAGATTAGATTTTTGTTCTAGAGGATCGACTGCACAAAATGCTGCCTATATACATTAAGTATTTTAAAAGAAGTCTATACAGATTCAGATCTCACATTGGGTAGCCTCTTGGTCTATAATATTAGATGACAACTGTCTATACAGATCTTGAGGGACACTGGTTCTCGCTAGTTATTTATGTGTGACTATACAGATTTGTATTTGATTTTTCTACCGGTTCAACAGTGTGGTTTTACTAGTGTGAATTATATTTTACGATAGGTTCGACAGTGTGTCTATACATATTTGAATTTGATTTTCTACTAGTTCGACAGGGTGTCTATACAGATCTGAATTTCACTTTACTACAGACTCGACTTGATTTCAAAAGAGAGAGAGAGATAGGAGGGGGAGTGAGAGAAAGAGAGAGAGAGAGAGAGAGAGAGAGAGAGGGGGGAGAGAGAGGGGAGGGGGTGAGAGAGAGAGAGAGAACGAGAGAGAGAGAGAGAACGAGAGAGAGAGAGAGAGAGAACGAGAGAGAGAGAGAGAGAACGAGAGAGAGAGAGACACACACACACACACTCACACACACACACACACACACTCACACACACACAAACACAAACACACACACACACATACACACACACACACACACACACACACACACACAGACACACACACAGAGACAAACATAGAGAAAGACACATAGAGAGAGACATAGAGAGAGAGAGAGAGAGAGCGAGAGACAGAGACAGAGACAGACAGACAGACAGAGAGATAGACACACACAAACATAGAGAGCGAGAAAGACAGAGAGACAGAGACAGAGACAGAGACATAGAAAGACAGACATACGTCAATAGAGAGAGAGAGAAAGAGAGATACAGAGAGACAAAGAGAGACAGAGACAGATAGAGAGACAGAGATACACACATATATATAGAGATAGACAGACATACAGCAATAGAGAGAGAGAGAAATAGAGATAAAGAAAGACAGAGAGACATACAGACAGACAGATACATATATACATATATATATATAGAGAGCGGGAGAGAGAGAAATAGATATCGAGACAGAAAGACAGAGAGCGAGACAGACAGAGAGACATAGACATATGTATAGGGAAAGAGGCAGAGAAAGGGACATAGAGATAGTGAGACAGAGACATAGATAGAGAGACAGAGACAGAGACATACCAAGAGAGAGAGAGAGAGAGAGAGAGAGAGAGAGAGAGAGAGAGAGAGAGAGAGAAAGAGAGAGAGACAGGTAGAAAGACAGAGAGATAAAGAGAGGCAGAGACATAATATTATAGACATACATAGAGAGACAGAGAGAGACACACAAACGCATATAAGCGAGCGAGACAGACATAGAGACACAAACATATACAAATATAGAGAGAGACAGAGACAGAGAGACAGCGAGACAGAGAGAGAGAGACAGACAGACAGACAGACAGACAGAGATAGAGACAGGCCGACAGCCAGACAGACACACAGCGAGAGAGAGACAAACAGAAAAACAGAGAGCGAGACAGACAGATAGACAGAGACACACATATATATATATATATAGACAGAGACAGAGACAGAGACAGAGAGAGAGACATACAGACAGAGAGATCGAGACAGAGAGCTAGTCAGACAGAGAGACAGAGACATATATTTATATATATATATATATATATATCGAGACAGGAAGACAGAGATAGAGAGAGAGAGATAAAGACGGTGACATAGCGATCGAGGCAGAGAAAGAGACATAGAGAGAGAGAGAAAGAGAGAGAGAGGGAGAGAGAGAGAGACAGAGAGACAGAGACAGACAGACAGCGAGAAGAGAGACAGAGAGAGATATATATATATATCGACAGAGACAGAGAGACAGAGACATACAGAGAGACAGACAGAAAGACAAAGATATAGAGACAGAGACAGAGAAACACACACACACATAGAGAGAGACACAGACATATACATATATACTATAAACAAAAGAAAGTTTTCATTAAGGTCTAATGCCAGTTGCGAGACCCATTACTATTTAAAAGGAGGCAGGTATGAAATTAATTGGGTGCGAAAGACCAGATTTTCTTTATTTAAAATTATTGTTTATCAGAGTTTGTTCTTTTCTTAATTTGTTTCAAGCCAAATAAACATTTAATATCACATATATTTAATCATTTAAATGTGTATAATAAGCTATCTATCTGTACTATTAGGTGTTTGAGCGTTCTTCCGAAATGTTGACCTCGTGTCAAGATCGAGTCGTTATGACACCGAGGAAAGTGAATAAAAAATCAGGCAAAGCTTTAGTGCATGTTTTATTCCACTGCATTCGAGAGAAAAAAAAATGCATTTCTATATTATCTTTTATGTGAATTTGATATTTTGTGTTAAATTAAATGATTTAAGTCTTCGAATCCGGACGTTTTCGAGCGACATTTTTTGTCTGCATACACATCTAACTCGTCAATATCGTGGAAGCACTTTTCTAAGTTTACTTCTGGTTACTTCCCTTTATATTTTGGCAATATAAAACTAGGTCACGAACTGAGGAGAAAGCGTTTTGACGTTCAAGACCGATAAACATTCATATATTTGAGACATATTTTCAAAATATTTCTTATTTTATGTTTATGTACCAGTTTATGTTGCTACTTATCTAAAATAAAATAATATTTAGACCACTCGCTTCTTCATATCGAAATGTGCATGCGCGAAAATCGATGTTAAAGGTCACGAAACTAGGACACAACAGGATACTATATTTAGCCTAGAAACAGTTCCTATATTAGATATACATTGATTAACATTATTAAATGAATTCTACACAAATCAAGACATCTGTTTGAACATGAAAATAACATTCAGTTAGTTAAAATTGCTATTAAAAGGAGAATTCGACGTGATTTTTATCTCGATAGTGACACATAACGGTCTGAAGCAAGTCTAACAGGGACTCTTTTGTCATCGTAAATAAGACAAACAAACATAAATGCGAGACAAAATAAAGAAACTGCAGATACGTAAAACATCGGATTATTTATTTCATTTTAGATGTGTCATAACTAAGTGTTTTTAAACAAACACAATTGTAATATGTTCTTTAAAAAACATATATATATTATTAACTCGTCCTCCCATGTCATTTCCGAAAAGCTATACAAAATATAAGTCGCGGGCTTCAGCACGGCGATTAATTAGGGATGGCAACGAATATTCGAATATTCGATCTTATGGTCGAAAGCTCGAATACTATATCATGATTCGAATATTCGAAACGAATCAGAAGCATTTATATTTCTTTTATATATATATATTTAAATCAAATTGACGATACTTGAACTATTTACCCATTGTTTTTTGATAAAACCTGCAAGTAAAGGGTTACCGATCGACAATGTTACGCGTATTGTTTAATGTGTCAATACAGTAAATAACATGTCAAACTGATAATCCATGCTTTGGGCTATTAAAGTGATCGATTCAAAACTGTTGGGTTCGTTCCAAAACTAGGTAACTTTAACTTGTTTAGCATGTAGTTACGTTTTTATGCAATTATATTTCAAACCACACTCGCCAATAACTAGTGTTCCGTAAGGTCTGTATAGACAGTTTTTAACGTATATTATAGAACAAGAAGATACCCGTGGTGAGATCGAAATCTGTATAGACACACTGTCGAACCGGTAGAAAAAAAATCAAATTAAATATGTATAGACACTAATATTATAGATCAAGACACTACACGAGGTGAGATCTCAATCTGTATAGAGACGGATTAATAACTAGTGAGTAACTAGTGTCCCGTAAGATCTATATAGACAATGTTCAACTTGTATCGGGCATAATTTTGCACAGGCGAATCTGTAGAAAATCGGAACGGTAAATCAAATTCAAATGTGTATACAGACTAATTCGTATAGACTTACGCTGTACGTAAATATAGCAATCTCCTATCGCAGAGTGACCGTTCCTTGCACTCACTATCATCTTGCAACAGGCTCAATGTCAAGATTCTTGACGAAACATGATAACTGTATTTTAATTGACTTAGTTGTCACCGATGTAAGCACTAATCTGTTACACTTGTGACAGGACCATCTTTTAACTTTGCTAATCAAAAACAAAGTATTTATTTAGCAAAAAGCAACGGACTACTTTTCGGTAGTTTTACACATTTAAAGATTAATACATCTGTTATGTTGTTTTCAATGGTGTAGAATCCATTTTGGAATACATGGCCATGACCACGTGACTAAAAGGTCACGTGATAAAAAGTCACGTGAAACCCGAAAGTAGTTCAAGCCTGTGACAGAGGTAAATGTTATAAACCGAAAAGTGTAAGAGAGTGTAAATATAGGTCGACCGCGACTTGTGTTAGTACGATATGAACAAACCGCTTCCGGCATGCGCATGTTATTTGAAATACCATGATAAATACAATTACATTTATCTACTGTTCGATCAGAAAATGTACGTCGTACTTTTTCATAAACCAATTTTTTGTTATGACTTACTGATATTTGCAACCCTGTGACTGTTTTAATTGAAGCATTTTCTATCCAGAAATATCATAACTTAATGAGGCTGGATATGTATTTTCTTTACAAAGTATGATATAAAATAAAAACACAAAAGCAATTATTAGGTCAATTAAGTCATAATTATCAAAGAAAATTCCATTTGTCTATACCACCCAAACCCAGGTTGTTTTGCTCAATCGGCAATATATAGGTCTTCGTAAATGAAAAACAAGAAAAAACATCACATGTTTAGGTTTTACTGTGTCAAATGTTCATAGAAATTATCAAACTTTATATTTATGCACTTTTCTCAGACATTTAAAGCAACCAGTATCATCATTTTCAACCAGTTTGACTGTATCCAAACATTTTTGCAGACGACACAAAATTGACCTGTCATATTTGTGGAATCTGAAGCTCCTTTAAACACTTTCTTTGCCCTCAGAGGTCTGGTTTTTGTGTAAATTTACAGAGTATGATATAAAATGAAAGCAAAATAGAAAATATTCAGACGGGCCAGAGACTCCGTGCAGTCTCACCAGAGCCCACTTTGTCTGTCTACAAGTAGCATATTACTAAATGCAACTTCTGATAACAACTATAAATGTAGCCAAACTAGTTTTCCGCCAATGTAATTTAAAAAAAATGCCAAACCTGACAGTCAATCTGATCCAAAATATTCTTTCAAGTCTCATATCAAAATCAGGAATCTGCACTGTAACCGTTTCGCAAATCTGCAGCAGACGACTTAAAACATATTGAAAATAATAAGGAAAATCACAAAAATTAAAACTGTAAGTATTGAACAGAGTTCCAAAAGGCTGCAGATGTGTCAACATGCATCTACAAGTGGGAAAGGATTAAGTAGAGAAGACAAATAAGGTTCTTATAAGATATACGAATACTAGTGTTGATGCGTTTACAGCAGACTTCGAAAAACAAACAGCTGTAAAACCATTTGTTCGGAGTTGGCAGCGTGCCCATTTCCGTTAACACCCTACAAAAAAAAATGATGCCAGAAAATTACTTAAATTCTGGATTCAACAAAACTGCATTTAAAAAGTTAAAGCGACTGAAATCCAGATGGTACGTAAAAAAAAAAAAAAAAATGAATGCGCCCTAAATGTTATTCTTTATGTTATCCAAGTAAAACCAGGGTAGAAAATGTATCGTTTTTTATCAATAAAGTGAACTTGAGTCGATTTCAATTGTCCCGATGAAGGGGTTTCCTATTTAAAAACTTACTAAGTTACTAAAAGGGTAGAATTTGCGATGGAAAAAGTATCGAAAACAAGAAAGTCTCACCAATTATAGGGGCATGTAATATGTCAGTTATCATATTTTAATGCCCCAAATACAAAAATAACACTTTAATATTTTCTTAAAATTGGATTTTTTTTGATTTTTTTCGACAGTTGGGTTTCTGGAGTTCAGTCGCTTTAAGATCTCCCATAAAAGATAAAAAAAAATGTTGCTTGAAATCAGTAAAAAACTTAAAAGCGTAAGTACTATATAAGTTGAACAAATGCTTTAGAAATTAATGCGCCGAGAGGTCAAAAATGTAAGCTTATTAACATTCGCGAAATGGAACGGAAAAGTACATAGAAATCGCCTAACAAATGAAGTGGCGGATTTATCGGATGGCCCGTAGGGCCCGTGCAACAGAAAATGAATGGTAAACAGAGAAGTCTTGTGACACATGCAGTGGCGGATTTAGCGGGGGCACTAGGCCAAATGAAATAAAATCTTGATAACACTCTGGAGGTTTCATTTTGAATCTTTATCGGAATAATTGACATATTTTTAGCTCGACTTTTCGAAGAAAAGGCTAGCTATACTACTCGCCCCGGCGTCGGCGTCTGCGTCTGCGTTGGTGTCACACCTTGGTTAAGGTTTTTGTACCAATTCCCTTTTTTGTCAAAACCATTACAGATGTTGCTTTGAAACTTACAACACTTATTCACCATCATTACCTCCATCAACAAACAAGAGTACATAACTCTGTCGAGGTTTTTGTAAGAATTATGGCCCTTACTTAGAATTTTGGTTCTAACAACACTTATTCACCATCATTACTTCTATCAACAGACGAGAGTACATAACTCTGTCAAGATTTTTGTAAGAATTATGGCCCTTTTTCGACTTTGAATTTTGGTTAAGGTTTTTGTACTAATTTACTTTTTTTCAAAACCATTATAGACATGGATTCGAAACTTACAACACTTATTCATTATCATTACTTCTATCAAGATTTTGTAAGAATTATGGCCCTTTTTCGCTTTAGAATGTTGGTTAAGCTTTTTGTACCAATTTTTTTTTCAAAACCACTACAGATATTGCTTTGAAACTTACAACACTTTAATACCATCATTACCTCCATCAACAGACAAGAGTACATAACTCTGTCATTATTTGTGTATGAATTATTGCCCCTTTTCGACTTAGAATTTCGGTTAAGTTTTTTGTACCAATTTACTTTTTTTCAAAACCATTACAGATATTGCTTCGAAACTTACAACACTTGTTCACCATCATTAACTGCATCAACAGACACGATAACATAACTCTGTCAAGATTTTTGTAAGAATTATGGCCCTTTTTTAACTTAAAATTTCGGTTAAGTGTTTTGTACCAATTTACATTTTTTTTAAAACCATTACAGATATTGCTTTGAAACTTACAACATTTTTTCACAATCATTACCTTCAGCAAAGGACAAGAGTACATAACTCTGTCAATGTTTTTGTAAGAATTATGGCCATTTTTCGCCTTAGATTTTTTAAGTTTTTCATACCATTCCCCACTATAAACTTACAATACTTATTTATCATCATTACCTCCATCAACAGACAAGGGTATATAACTTTGTCAAGTTTTGTTTAAAAATTATGACCCTTTTTCGATTTATAATTTTGGTCAAATTATTCATACCAAATCTAATTTTTTCAAAACAATAAGAGATATAGCTTAAACACTTACAAAAATCTTTTTACCATCTTTACCTCCATCAACAGCCAAGAGTGCATAATTCAGTTAAGGTTTTTGTAAGAATTAAGACTCTTCTTCGACTATCATCCAAAAATGTTTTGTTTTATTGGCAAGCACAAAAAAGTCGAGCATGCTGTCCTCCGACAGCTCTTGTTTAATATAATAAGGCAGAAACTTCAAAATATTCTTCCTAAACCTCCTGTCAAATTTTCTTTTGATTCTTCATGTCTTAAATGTGTATACTTGTGAGTTCTTACACTCAGGTGAGCGATAAAGTGCCAACAAGGTCCTCCTATTTTCAAATTGGCAGTTTCATAATATCTACTTTTTTTGATATTATCTTTCAACTTATTAATAATAAATACATAAACATAAGCTACAATTGTTATTTCCTTTCACATTTTACCTACTTCTCTAACCTTCCTGCAGCTCCCAGGCCGTCTGAAGTGCTTTGACTAAGATATGGTGTGATAAAAGACACATAGTTTAATGATCTTGAAAATACATGCATGCCATTATAATGTGTTTTTTTTTTGTTCAAAAAGTCCGGATAAGGTATCAAAAATAGTCGAGTATTACACACCATTTCCAGTCAACTCCTTCACGTGTCCAGAGCCAAATGTACTCGCCACACATTAACCCGGCACAGGCGAGTATTAGAAATAACCAGCATTTATTGACGTCTGTCGTTTCAACCAGTATCACCACAGCCACAATGTTACCTGTAATAAAAATAATCGCCCGCTTGCCATATATCCTTGTTAAAATAGTACAGTGCTATGTTCTTCAAATAGAGTTGTTGACATGTATGGGTATACTCATCAACTGTGCCATTTTTTTCAGACGGACGCAAATCATCTTCATGGGCGACCACGAGAAAACCAACATTGTAGACTATCGACCCGGATCAGCCTAAGCATGCCGCGAAGGTTAACCCGAGCAGACACTTTACGTCTCATGTGGATTTTCTGTTTCAGGAATCATTCCTCTATACCTATATCCCCATGAGACGGAATGTGTCGGTCCGGTTTAGCCTGCGTGAACTGCACAGGCTGGTCTGGTCGATACATTACGCAGCGACCATAATACTAATAAAAAATCTTTATTTAACGAAGGTTGCACATTAAGTAATATAACAAATGAATTGCATATGACTTATCTGCCATGTGACCTTCAAATATAAACTATAATTCAAGTTTCATAGTGTTGGTTTTCTCGTGGAACGGCTCATATATATTTTGTGTATAAAAGAACTTCTATTGACTTGTTTTTCTACTCTCCGAACTTAAGAAATTATTCACATTATGGTTTTTTTAATATTAACATTTATTGTTTTACAGCGTAACGTCATCACGTTTATTTACGCCAACAACTGACATGACGTCTCTTAGCTTTGTTCTTAGAGTAATGCTCAAGTTTATGAAGTACATGTAGTTACAACTAAACAAAATATATACATATAACAATTTACTTTTTCATTTCCCATCACATGTTTATCAATTGTTCTCCTGCAATCACAAATAATTACATTATTTTACTTCGTAGATAGTTTCATTACCTTACGTAAAATTATCGACAAAACGAATTTTAATGCAAAGCATCAAAGACGCCCGCGCATGGTTTTGAAAGCGTAGTCTAGGAAGTTGGGGGAAAGGTGAACTTTTTTCAGAGCTTTGATGAACCGTCTCATAAATCAACCTATTATATAAAAAAAAAGCGTAGCCTAGGAAGTTGGGGAAAGTAATTAAATACAAAGTAAATGTGTCTAAAGATTTGTAATAACGGTGGGAGACATGCGTTTTTTGCATCTTGTTGTTTTTGTGGCGATTGTGGTAACAATAGCCACTGTACTATGACACAAGAAGGACAGTATATAGGGAGATTTTGGCAGTACGTCAGACATGCTTAATAGAAAACGTTTACCGCCAAATAATTCCATCATTTCTGCATATATATGGTAAACAATAATACTGTCAGTGCTGTTTTGGTACAAGATTGATACTAAGATTTTAGAACTAGCGAACTAAGATGTAATTGAGTTAAAAAATGAAATGTAATCATTAGCCTTCTTCGTGCCTGGAGACCGAGAATATTATTGCGCGAGACATACGCCCATTGAGGAGTGACGTAGTAGGCAGGTGCCCGTTAGGTCAGCCAACGTTACCTCCATTGTAAAAATGTTGATATAAAGGGAGGTAATTCAGAAATCATTACATAATTCTTAGATTCTATGTTGAATATAGTGCAAATACATTTATTTAACACTTCACGAAGTAAAATCCTACTATAAAGTTATATTTTGTAACTTAGTTGGAGATAAATTGAAAATAGCTTGATTCAATCGGAAGTAATATAGAGTTGCTGAGATGTTTTCTTAAAATATGTTATATAATTGAAAATAACTAACACCGTTTGGGAGCGATACCGGATATTGGTACTAAGTGAGGCGAGAGAAAGGCTAAAGCAACTTGACCAAATGGTAAGTTTTATCGAAATTATTACATTTCTAAGAATCTGACATGCCCTATCATATATGTATTTATCCATAACAAGCTTCGCCGTCAATCAAACCTAAAATTATTCCGAAAGGGTGCCATATACTTTATATCGCTCTTAAAACATGACATTTAGTACCGGCAAAAAAATTGTATCCGTCAACTTCATTCCCTTTGAAATAGTTTAATTTCAGCTCAATAAGTGCATGTCTGGTCAGTTTTTATCCGTCATTATCTACATATTATGTAGATGTAACTTCTTCTTAGTTTTGATTCCAATCAACGACAAAATCTTATTTTTTTTATTATACCCCAAAAAAACAAAGTTTTGGGGGGGTATATAGGAGTCACTGTGTCGGGCTGTCGGTCGGTCGGTCGATCGAAGGTGGGTCAGTCGGAAGCCATATTTTGTCCGGCCTATTTCATACAAACCACTTGGTGGAATTCAATAAAATTTTACATGAAGCTTCCATACCAAGAAAAGATGTGCATATCCTAAAGGGGTTACAATTGCATCTTATTTTACAGAGTTATGGCCCTTTTACATATTAAGTAAGCCATATTTTGTCCGGCCTATTTCATACAAACCACTAAGTGGAATTCAATAAAATTTTACATGAAGCTTCTATACCAAGAGGAGATGTGCATATCCTAAAGGGGTTAAAATTGCATGTTATTTTACAGAGTTATGGCCCTTTTACATATTAAGTAAGCCATATTTTGTCCGACCTATTTCTTACAAACCACTGGGTGGAATTCAATAACATTTTACATGAAGCTTCTATACCAAGAGGAGATGTGCATACCCTACAAGTTACAATTGCATGTAATTTTACAGAGTTATGGCCCTTTTGTTGGTCGGTCGGAAGCCATATTTTGAATCAAGGTGCTGTTTTGGGGGTATTTATCATCTTCAATGATAGTTCTAGTTATTTTATAAATGTACGGCGGCTTACATGTTGTGTGTACGGCTCATTGATATTCCACAAATAGAAGGTGTACGGTTTCTTAAAAAAACATTTGTATCTTCCACACTTTAAAAGTACAATTACGACACAATATCGTGTACACAACGTAAACAAAAGTCACAACGGTAAAAGGAACAAACACGTTTCAGGTGATTTTTAGGCAATGAAAATAAGATTATTTTGGCTTTCTTATAAGAAATGCCGAGAGAATGTTTTGAATAGTCTATACGATAAACAAATGTAAACTACATAGAATGCATTAAATATACAGTAAGCTGTTTGTACATGTACTGAAACCAACTATTATTTTTCTTTTTACGTTAAGTTGTAAACTAATAAATGAGTCAATTATTTGGCCTAAATCCAGGGTCAATGATTTGCAGAAAATGAATTATGAGTTGGTACGCTTGCAATTATGTGACCCTATTTAAAGACGAATTTTGACACAACTGCAGCAAACAGCTTTTGATGAGAAATGGATTGTAACTACTCAATTTTCTATAATGTTTTCAACTCTTAGTAAATACCTTGATGAAAGTTAATCTAAAGTCTTGATAAATGAAAGTATATTTATTGAATGGTGCTTTTTTGCACAATGTTTTCAAAAACCATCTGCTGCAGAATGCGTCTTTTTGTGATTAAAAGGGCTATTTTAGAGTGTTTTGCTTAAACAATTCCTGCTGTTTTGAAAGTTTAACATTTTAAACGTTAATTCAAAGTCATATGCCCCTTTCTAACAAGTCTAACACAAATCATATTTAGCAGACGTGTCAAATTCTATATGCATATGAGAAAGGGTTAATTTTTTTTTCCTGAATACAGACATCAATTAATTTGGACTGTTCCAAACATAAAAGCTTGGTAAATCCATTTTACATATTACATTGCTGTGAAACAACCACGTGAGCTTGTTTTAATAAATGACGTTATTTTTTTCCCTAGGTACATTGAGCCGCGTCTAATAAAATCCAACCTTAAAATCAATGACAGTTTTGATCAAATTTCATACTTCTACCCCTGCTTCTACAGTCATTTTCTTTTAAAGACAGTGTGCTTCCCATTTGGTCATAGATACTAGTGTGACTACCAACGATGGCGAACACGGAACAACCTGCTCAGACTGGATATGCTTATAAGAACACCGGCTGGACACAGAGACCTGAAGGTCGTTTTTGTATAATGTGGCTTGGTTCTGGCGCCCAGAGACAAGTCTTATTTAAAGTATTGGATACACTATTTATAGAAACACTTTGTATATTATGTCTTCCAAAGGGAAGAAAGTCAGTAAAACACTTTATATGATTAAAACTCTTTAATAATCGAATTTTCGACCACTTGGTCTTCATCAAGATTAAATAAATACAACAGAAATTTATGTGCAGTCCATCTTTGTTTCAAATATATCAAGTTGTGATGAAGATACGTCGTCAGGACAATATGACGTCAGTTCCGTCGCGGCGTCATACAATTCCCGTACTTTTCCATCTGCTGAAATGCGGCACTCTATGGACAAATATCTTCCCTTTATGTGATTACACGCGCGTTTTGTCATGACTTAGGACCGAGTCATCCAGCATATGAAAAGAATTAAAGATAACTGGCAGAAATGTGTACAAAAACCTGCAATAATATTATTAAAATTACTTTAAACAATAACAACAACAATATATTATTAAAATTACTTTAAACAATAACAACAACAATATATCATTATCGTCTGTATTATCATCATAACCATCAGCATTAGTGCATCACTATTATTATCATCATCATCATCATCACAATCACTATAATCGATATCATTATCATCATCATTATTATTAACACTTTAATATCACCAACAATATTATTAAATCACCAATATTAACATATTAAAGGTCATCATTAAATGAGATTAAAAATATGGTTTGTCTAAATGATATAGAGAGGGAAATAAGTCACTACTACGGACAGTTGTGACATCTCCTAACCTATCGTTTAATACTGTAGACCTATCAGTTGAAACCACCGCCTCGGACAGTTGATACAAAACCGACCATAAAGTAAATTTGAAATTAAAAGATGTAATGATATGTTGTTTTTATTATCATCAGCATTAAAAAAAACAATTATTATTATTATTAATTATTATTATTATTATTATTATTATTATTATCATATTTATTACCATTTTTTTTATTATTACTACTATTATTATAATAATAACCTCATTATTACAGATCATTATTAATTTGATTTAATATTACAACCTTGCGGCAATTTAGTGTCTAACTTCTGTATCCATGGTTCCTCCACCAACAGCCTGTATTGCTTACCTTCACCGTGTTAAGGATACAATATATGGGCGTAAAATTATCAATCAATACAAACACCTGTGATTTAGGGATAACAACAATTTAAAATATGCAAGAGTATGCCCATAATACATAATCCAGCACAGTCACTGGCTGGTTTCCTGCATTTTCGATACATTGAAAGCGAATCGGTTACTAGATTTCGCCCGCCGAATCTACACGTTTATCAAGTAAGTGTCAATTATAGCGTTTTTTTTTAATATCGAGTGCATTTTTGCAAACAAACATCACATTTGTTCATTTACAAACATTACAATCTATAAGAATTATAGATGTTTTGTATTCAGTCGCGGATGTTCCCAGTGACGAAAATTGCATTTTTCATTGCCTGAACTTAGCACTGCATAAACATTTGATGACAACAGCTGATTAATTATTAGTGATTAATTGTTGGTTCCATCAATGGAAATGCATTGGCAGATCTGTGTCAGAGTCAATTCGCTATCCAATCCAAGTTGCACAGGTTTGAACAAATGACAAGTCAATCGAACAAATAGTGAATGTTATGGGGGGTTTTAATTCAGCTTTTTACGATAATAAAAAGACATCCTGTCATTAGGTCTTGTTAGTTTTTCGCCCTGACATTGTTTGGTTACACTTCTACTCAAACGTCACAGCTGGCTGGTTTATCAGCTTTCTCCATGCATTAAGAATGAAATGGTGACTAGGACTTTGACATTTGGCCTGCCTGCGTTTCTTTGTATTATGTTTGTTCACTTACATTACACTAATTAGTTCCAAACATGCCTCACCATATCCAAATTCAATGGCTTTTTTTATAACTCCACAATGTATTGACTTTATATCCAGTCAAGGATGTTCCCATTCAGCATTGTGATGGAAATTTCTTCTTTCATTGCCTGATTATGCCCTTCATACAAAATTGACTGCAACAGCCAAAGAACTATGTAAGGAAGAGTAAGCAGATCTTAATTGCCTCCACAATATCTCAGTTAGCACTCATTTAATCCTATGTTGTGGGTACAGTAACTACTCAAAGACTTGTCTCACACTGATGATTATTTTGAGTAATTTAGCTGTAACATTAGCATTAGGATGTGAAATAAGGCTTTGATAACATGCAAAATATGCCATTTCTTGAGCTCTGAACATTGAAGTTAACGAATTGTGTTTTCCAAACATGGATAATGACTGAAGCAACCAAAATAGGTTATTTCAGTTATCAAAGTAATCCACATGTTTAAAAATATACAAGGTAGTGAATATTTGCTTCTGTATTGAATATGGGTTCAATTGTCTTGTTAAGTAATGTCTGAATTTTACTTTACATCTAAATCTCTTTACCGTGCTTGTTTGTAGTGTGTTTTAACCTGCTATCAACACTTTTTAAGGGAAAGTCATTAGTACCATTTTGAAGTCTTTGCATTAAAATTTAAATACAGTTTCTATAGTAACATATGATGACATTAGTTTAGATTAATAGTAGCCTGTACATCTGTATGATTAGATACAACACAACATTAACATATCAAACAGTGATTAGATTAAATTTACAGTCTCTACATCTGAGAAATTTGAATAAATATATATACGTTTTCTGACAACTCTGCAGCTGACCACTTTTGAAACATTATGAAAAAAGCAGAAATTATTCTAGCCAAGCAATTTCTACGTTTGCCAAAGTGTTTTCAATTTTGTCTAGGAATTAAACCTTCTGCTGCATATGTGTTGTACATGAGAGGTATAAGAGCTAATTTACAGTTATTTTCAAACATTTTGTTTAAATCAAATTAAATTGTTTAAATTAAGCATTTTATTGTGTCACCTGCGTAGCATGATAGGCACTTAGGGATTACTCTGTTTTGTCCGCTGTCTGTCGTCCGTCTGCCCGTCACACTTTTTCATCACGTTTTCAAATAACTTTTTTTCTACTCAAAGGATTACATTGAAACTTCTGACAAATGTTTATATCAATGTGTGTGATTGGTTCACAAAAGGGGGATAATCCAAATATTTTCTCCATTCTAGTTTTATTTAGCTCACCTGAGCACAAAGTGCTCCAGGTGATCTCTTGTGATCACATTTTGTCCATCTGTCGGGCATCAACACCAATTGCCTTGTGAACACTCTACAGGCAACATTTGGCATCCAATTTTATTAAATTTTATGTTTATCAGAACATTTATCTCTATTAGTAGTATATGGGGCGGTTTGCTTGCAAACAAAGATGATTTAATCGGCGTCCATTTTGTTGACCTAGTTACTATTTATAGTATCTCATTTGCATATAAGGATTGACACAGGAGAGGACGCCAATGTGTTGACCTAGTTATTTATATACCATGACTGCGCATGTGTGGCGGCCATTTTTTAATCTTTTTATCATAGGTCTATATTTAGAATGACATCATAGGTCTATATTTAGAAAGTGTTGGAGCTAGCGGAGAAATTCGACCTACCCTTTGCTACATTGTTTCGGGAAACTGAAACATCCATACAACACGATATATCCCTTTAGTATATTCGGCACATAGTCAAACATGTATGGCAATAAATTTAACGTCTTACCCTAAAACGTCCAGATCTCAAATGACAGAGATCCCGATCTATTTTTACACTCGATATTTCATCACCAGGTGTGCGAACAATAGCCTATTGAAATTGTCTACGTGTGTTGATTTAAGAACGAAAAAAAAAAAGATTGCGCACGTTCAAACTTGCATTTCTATAAATAGATAATATGTCATTTACTATAAATAGATATTTCTAAAAATAATTAACCAATCAGAGGTAACAGAGAGAACAACTCAAAGGTATAAAAAGACTGTGAAACATCTAACCTGACCTAGTTACCTGAACTAGTTACTATTTATAGTATCTCATTTGCATATAAGGACGCCATTTTGTTGACCTAGTTATTTATATACAATGACTGCGCAAGTGTGGCGGCCATTTTGAATGATAGTTCTATATTTAGAATGACATCATAGGTCTATTTTTAAAAAGTGTTGGAGCAAGTGTTTCAGCAGAACCCTTAGGGCGAGACCACCAACTATTTTTCTCTTCTAACACTAGATTCTAGCGGGTATGTTGTTGCCTCGAAAATAATGGCGGAGAAATTCGACCTACCCTTTGCTACATTGTTTCGGGAAACTGAAACAACCATACAACACGATATATCCCTTTAGTATGTCGTATAGTCGGCACGCAGTCAAGCATGTATGGCAATAAATAAATTTAACGTCTTACCTCTAGAGCGTCCAGTGTTAAAATGACAGAGGTCCCGATCTATTTTTAGACTCGGTATTTCACCATCGCTATCGGATATTTCATCAGACCAGGTGTGAGAACAATAGAGCATTGAAATGTCAAAGAAAACGTGGACAATGGATAAATAGACTGCTTTAAACCAAACGGCGCCACAGTGTCTAAAGAACACCTGCACGTTTTCACTTGCCTGAGAATAACCCTTTACACTGCTGTTCAAAAGTTTATCCTTCATGATGAAAGTTATTATTATGTTTGAATTTGCACTTGAAAAGTGTCAGTGAAGTTATACACGACTTTACCAATTTGATCATATTTCAAATATAGAGGGAAAAGGAGCCCATTAAAAGCGTCAAATCAGTTTTTGCTAATTTGTATCACTATTTACGCTTTAACTTTTTCTCTTTGGGCTACCAAAGGATAGAGGACACCAAAACCTTTCATTTAAACCCGGGGTGGTCGATAACATTTTCAGCCGTTTTCGTGTAATGTAATATGAGAGATTTTTAAACCCTTGAAATGAACTTGCCCCGATCCACCGTTGGAAAGATTTTGTTGAGCCCTTTTCATATATGAAAAGATATGATCCTACGACTATTAGTTCTCTAGTTATCGCCGTTTTAAATTATTGCTTAAAAGTGCGTCAAAAGTCTTCTTAATGCGTAAATGCCGATATCTCCTTTATTTCTTGTCCGAATGTAGTCGTGTTTCGATCCATTGAAAAGGGTTTCGGATTTTCTATCGATTGAGATGATCAAACCGGAAGTGACGTCTTTTTTGAATATTTGTTTGTTTCAAAGTGCATCAAAAGTCTTCTCAATGCGCAAGTGCCGATATCTTCTTTATTTCTTGTCCGAATGTAGTCGTGTTTGTACTCGTTGAAAAGGGTTTCGTATTTTTTATCGATTGAGGAGGTCAAACCGAAAGTGACGTCATCGTATATTATAATGGTCATATCTTCCTTAGTTCTGAACTGATGTTTACAATTTGTATATCATTCGAAAGCTCTCATCGAGATATGAGTATACAGTCCCCCACATTATACCTGAATCTCCAAAAATATCCAAGAAAATTTAACGGTACACAGTTCTCACACCTCTGCATGAGTCATTTACTGCCCAGCATCTGACCCCTATTTCAGTGAAAGCCCCGTTGGAATGTTATCACATGACCAGAGAAACCACATCTGTGTCGAGACATTAATCTCAATTTTGTTGTTAGACCAGCTATTTCACTTTTGAAACTTGTACAGAACCAAGTTGAAGTGAAGGTAGAATATGACATGTGTCCCAATGCAAGCTTGTGAACCAGAGGAAAACAATGTGGAAAGGAAAATTAAGTTACTTCACTATTTCATGATACAGAAAGCTGTTCATGACTGAACTAGCTGCATATGTATATTGAAACAATCGCAGGAAAAGTAGCCATGTAATTTCCAACAATAAAATGAATCTGCAGGAGACAATATTGAACATATCTTTAACCCTTTCCCACATACAGCAAATCTGCAGGAGACGACTTTGAAAACCTAGTGGCAAACCCTGAAAATATAGCTTATCTCCATCAAATATAGCTTAATTGTTAAATAAAGTTGAAAACATTGTGGCCATCATAAGCAACTCACCTTTGGCCACAATGTTTTCAAAAGTCGTCTGCTGCTAGTGCGTCAAATTGCTTCTGCAGGTGGGAAAGGGTTAAAACATGGGGAGTCTCTATGAATGAAAGTTAGATAATAGAAAAGAAAAGAAAACATTGTTGGAAAACAGAAAATTACTCCATTGAGCAATTTCTCTTTTTCTCACAATGTTTTTGACACACTGCAACTGCTGGAAACGTATTAAAATGTGTCTGCATTTGGGAGAGGGGATTAAGCAATTAATTTCACATGTTCCTACAATGATTCACATTAAATGAGGTATAACATTTTAGTATTTTGAACATAATGTAATCAATATATGTGTATTTATATACATGTATGTACTGTAGCTTGTTTAACCTTCAGAGTGTGACAACATCCAATATTATAATAACTAATTTTGCTCACAATGTTTTAAAAGATCATATAAAATGTGTACATATTAGCTGATCAACTGTTAAGATGGATTGTAACTGCACTATGTGCTTCAGAAAGATAGCGTATGAGGTACAGCCCTTATTGTTATTAGTCGCCGGGCACTTCTATTTAAAATAGCTTTTCGGAAATGACATGGGAGGAGAGTTATTATTAGAAAAATACAAATTTAAATGTCTTGAACATATTCCAATGGGCATAATTTTAAAACACTTAGTTATGACACATCTAAAGTGAAATCAATAATCCGATGTTTTAAGTATTTGCAGTTTCTTTATTTTGACTCGCAATTGTGTTTTTTTGTAAAGGAGTCCCTGCTAGACTTGCTGCAGACTGTTATGTGTCAATATCGAGATAAAAATCACGTCGAATTTTCCTTTTAGTCGCAATTTTAACTTACTGAATGTTATTTTCATGTTCAAAGAGATGTCTTGATTTATGTAGAATTAATTTAATAATGTTAATCCATGAATATCTAAAATAGGAACTGATTCTAAGCTAAAAATGTTGAATACCGACTGCGTATATAAATCTCCTTTGCAGAGAGCCGTTCTTTACACTCACTTACAAATAGTTAATTAGAGGTGATTTAAAATATTTATTTGGTTCGAAACAAATGACGAAAAGAACAAACTGAGATAAGACTGGTTTTAATATAAAAATTACTTTGAATGAACTGTGACTCTCTGCCTATAAAGAGAGTGTAAAAACGACAATTATGCGAAGAGAAACGAATCGGGTATTTCGTACAAATTTATTTCGTCCTTGACAAATTTAAATGTGTTATTTAATTCCCTACACGCATTTTGCTTGCGATCTGCGTATTGTTATGCTTCATTGACACAAGGGCGCTCATCATTATATAATTTTAAAACATGAGTAGAATGATTGGGGGGATTACTCATTTCCTGTTTATTACCAATAATTAGTTGGCTGGGTTATTATATAAACATGTATATAAATGTTTATATGTCAATGGGTCAACCTACCTTAGAATTGAGATTGATCATAAACGATGAAAGGCTTTAATTATATTTCAATGAAGGACATTGACTTCGTTGACAAAAAAATGCAGGTTATGATACATTTTCACTTGACCCCACCCCTGATGTTCCAAAATGCCCTTTAGTTGATAACTGGGTTTTTTTTCAACTACTATAATGTAAGTGTTATGCATAACTGCAGTATGGATTTCCGGCGACATTGAACTTTCTCTTGTTTTTTAACGAATTATTTTTTCTCAAAAAATAATGCGGTTAACGCGATCGTGTTGCTTTGCGGAAGTCACGGTTAAACTACACTTCCGCTTAGAATACACATTAGCTGCACCTAAATAGTCCTAGTATTTTTTCGATAATAAAATGACTTCTACGTGTTTTTTCAATACAGTGAAGTCATATTTATACTATCGAATCAACATAGATAATCAATTCTCTAGAAAATATCAAATTAACAGTAAATGCATATATATTTCATTTGTCGGCAAGCGTATGAATTTTTAGTTATATGCCCATTCACTAGTGAGTGACGTAGTTAACGGAAGTCGAACCCATGCTGAAGAACCATGTAAATCTCACAGATATGCCGAATCAACACAGAGAATCAATTCTCAAGAGAATATCAATTTAATAATAAAGGCATATATTTCATGTGTCTGCAGGCATGTATGAATTTTGAGTTGTACGCCCATTGACTAGTGAGTGACGTAGTTAACAGGTGCCCATTATGTAACGCTAGCAAACCTGACCTTCGACCCAACGTTGTAGAGCAATGTATCTGCAGAGCTCCAGATAAGGTGCGTGAATACATTATCACCGCATTGAAATGCAGGAAAAACGAATGAAAATATTTCCTGTTCGTCGTATCACGCATTTAAATCCGGAATAACAAATATAGAACATTTTCTGTGCGTCGTTTTAATCATAAGACAAAATGAAAGTGACGTATTTTCCAGAGAAATCCCGATCGTTAAATATAATCGCGGTCGAATAAATTACCCAAACACCGGATGTAATTCGCCTACTTCACCGGTATGTGCAGTTTTTACGGAACAACGAGTTCTCACGCTTCGGAATTTATACACAAATAATGTCTGCTTCAAGCGAAAAAGATCCGTCTGCACAACCAATTAACCTGGTTCGTTATTAAAATATATCAAAATGGAAGAACTGCTGAGTTCTGCGATAGCAGAATACGTTTTTAATAATTTAATCGATGACATGGTAAATAAACAACGGCCAATTTAAAGAAAACATCATGAAAAAGTTCCCCCCAAAACAATCGATCTTTGCATACGGGAGTTCCCGTGGATGATTTTGACTGATGCAGTGATGTATTTTGTTTTTTTTCTCCCCTAGTTATACACAATGTGTCCCTCAAATAATAAAGTTCATCAAGATTAAGTGATTTAAAAATATTATTTAATATTTAATTCGCATACCAATGAATCATTCTGGAGACCTGACTTTAATCCATCGGAAGGGTTAAATGTGTTCAAGTAAGAATAGACAATACTGTAATGGTATGAATACCCTGATAAATCAAATGCATCATGACAAACATGTTGCAGATGGTAACAAAAATAGATAATGACAAGCATACTTAACTCTTTCCCACAAATATACGCTTTTCTTGATAAAACAAGCATTTTGATGCGCACCTTTGCCCGAATGGCTGATAAATATAAATTAATGGTCCATAATTAGAACATCGTTTTCAAGTTGGAAACGGAGACAAAACGGTGAGATTTCCCTGTGTGCGTTTAAGTGTTATTTGTCATTTTATTTTTCTTCTATCATCTTAAGGAAACAAATAGAATTGCACAACGATACTTCCACAAATCTGTTGGCATCTCTGTGATACAGAGCTCCAGATAATTACTTGGGTCAAATATGTTTCAATCCCTAAAATAATTATTAAAGAGTGAATCACTGCAGGAAGCCCATCATCCCACAATAAGGAAGGTCAACATGCATGCACAACTCTAACTAAAATTTTAAGTTAGAAAAGGCGCATAATTGTGTCAAAATCTGATATAGAGTTATGGGACTTGTCCTGCAAGGTCATTTGATGATGTCCAATAAGTGAGTGAAGTTTCAAAATTTAACCAAAGTTGCAACGGCAACGCCGACGCACAAGTGACTGTTATAGCTCTCATATTCTTCGAATAGTCGAGCAAAAAAAATACTAAGTTTTAAAGCAAGTTTAAAACAAACAAAAAACATGATCAAATGCTATTATTAATTACATTTTCAAAATAATTCGTTACCAGTACTTTCAGTACTTTGATTTCTTTAACAAATGCAATGTGCATGCCCTGAGAACACAGCCCACAGTCATATACCGGTCAGACAAACATCTTGGCAATTTAATCACCCTATCAAGAAAATTAATAGTCTAATGACCCATGGGTAATTGATGCTGGCTTTTAATAGCCTAAATGCTAACTGTTTATCGTTCCTCAAATGTGCAGAAATTTCACCCATAATGTTGGAGACTGTATATTCGAATTTAAAAGAAATCCGATCAATGTTTTCATGACATTGTACTTTAAATAAGCAGCGCAAGGGGTAAATGAAAAACAAAGCCATGAATACAATTTCTACAATTTTATTATATCATCAAGTATTGTAGTTCGCATAATCAAAATAACTAACACTATTTATTGAAGACAGTATTCACAAATCACGATTCATTACGGGATTAAAATGATTGTCAATTCGTCTCATACTCCATCCATGACGTCTATGAATAACTGTCCACCGTTCCGTTATGTTGTAAACGTGGTTAATTTAGGGCTCCCCCCGGCATTTTCTTTCCGATAATTTAGTCACGTAGACCCGGTGGTCCGTGTATTCGAAACCCCTTTTTCGCATTGTCAATCCTGGTATGTTGTCTTTTCCTGGATACCTCTGACTTGGCTTGTTCGACAGCTTGAGCCATGGGTGTCACAAAGTTAATGGTAGGTTCTTTCACCTCCCCACCCATTTGTATTTTTTCCACCACGTATTGTCCTTTATGATTAGGTTTCAGCTTCCCTTCGGAACGGTGGACAGTTATTCATAGACGTCATAGATGGAGTATGAGACGAATTGACAATCATTTTAATCCCGTAATGAATCGTGATTTGTGAATACTGTCTTCAATAAATAGTGTTAGTTATTTTGATTATGCGAACTACAATACTTGATGATATAATAAAATTGTAGAAATTGTATTCATGGCTTTGTTTTTCATTTACCCATTGCGCTGTTTTTTTAAAGTACAATGTCATGAAAACATTGATCGGATATCTTTCAAATTCGAATATACTCATATCTCGATGAGAGCTTTCGAATGATATACAAATTGTAAACATCAGTTCAGAACTAAGGAAGATATGACCATTATAATATATGATGACGTCACTTTCGGTTTGACCTCCTCAATCGATAAAAAATACGAAACCCTTTTCAACGAGTACAAACACGACTACATTCGGACAAGAAATAAAGAAGATATCGGCACTTGCGCATTGAGAAGACTTTTGACGCACTTTGAAACAAACAAATATTCAAAAATGACGTCACTTCCGGTTTGATCATCTCAATCGATAGAAAATCCGAAACCCTTTTCAATGGGTCCAAACACGACTACATTCGGACAAGAAATAAAGGAGATATCGGCATTTACGCATTAAGAAGACTTTTGACGCACTTTTAAGCAATAATTTAAAACGGCGATAACTAGAGAACTAATAGTCGTAGGATCATATTTTTTCATATATAAAAAGGGCTCAACAAAATCTTTCCAACGGTATATCAAACTTGAGGATCGGGGCAAGTTCATTTCTAGGGTTTAAAAATCTCTCATATTACATAACACGAAAACGGCTGAAAATGTTATCGACCACCCCGGGTTTAAATGAAAGGTTTTGGTGTCCTCTATCCTTTGGTAGCCCAAAGAGAAAAAGTTAAAGCGTAAATAGTGATACAAATTAGCAAAAACTGATTTGACGCTTTTAATGGGCTCCTTTTCCCTCTATATTTGAAATATGATCAAATTGGTAAAGTCGTGTATAACTTCACTGACACTTTTCAAGTGCAAATTCAAACATAATAATAACTTTCATCATGAAGGATAAACTTTTGAAAAGCAAATTAAATTTATTTATTGCCATACATGCTTGACTGCGTGCCGACTACACGACATACTAAAGGGATATATCGTGTTGTATGGTGTTTCAGTTTCCCGAAACAATGTAGCAAAGGGTAGGTCGAATTTCTCCGCCATTATTTTCGAGGCAACAACATACCCGCTAGAATCTAGTGTTAGAAGAGACAAATCGTTGGTGGTCTCGCCCTAAGGGTTCTGCTGAAACACTTGCTCCAACACTTTCTAAAAATAGACCTATGATGTCATTCTAAATATAGAACTATCATTCAAAATGGCCGCCACACTTGCGCAGTCATTGTATATGAATAACTAGGTCAACAAAATGGCGTTCTCTCTTGTGTCAATCCTTATATGCAAATGAGATACTATAAATAGTAACTAGTTCAGGTAACTAGGTCAGGTTAGATGTTTCACTGTCTTTTTATACCTTTGAATTATTCTCTCTGTAACCTCTGAGTGGTTAGTTATTTTTAGAAATATCTATTTATAGTAAATGACATATAATCTATTTATAGAAATGCAAGTTCGAACGTGCGCAATCTTTTTTTGTTTCGTTCTTAAATCAACACACGTAGACAATTTCAATAGGCTATTGTTCGCACACCTGGTGATGAAATATCGAGTGTAAAAATAGATCGGGACCTCTGTCATTTGAGATCTGGACGTTCTAGGGTAAGACGTTAAATTTATTACCATACATGTTTGACTATGTGCCTACTATACTTAAGGGATATATCGTGTTGTATGGATGTTTCAGTTTCCCGAAACAATGTAGCAAAGGGTAGGTCGAATTTCTCCGCTAGCTCCAACATTTTCTTAATATAGACCTATGATGTCATTCTAAATATAGACCTATGATTAAAAGATTAAAAAATGGCCGCCACACATGCGCAGTCATGGTATATAAATAACTAGGTCAACACATTGGCGTCCTCTCCTGTGTCAATCCTTATATGCAAATGAGATACTATAAATAGTAACTAGGTCAACAAAATGGACACCGATTACATCATCTTTGTTTGCAAGCAAACCGCCCCATATACTACTTCTATCAAATCTTTCCCAAGTTCAAAACTGGATGATATCGAGTCTATGTTCGAATATATACCAGTAGGTCATGTCCAGTCAAGAACTAGGTTCTATGTCAAATTAATCTTTTTCTTGCTGGTATCTAGGCCAAGTTTGAAAATGGTCATGTCGGGTCTAAAACTAGGTCACTTCGCCAAATTAATGGAAAACTTTGTGAATATTGTGGAAACCACATTTTTAATAGATTTCTTCATGATATCTAATCTAAGTTTTAGTGAAGGTCATGTTCTGTCAAAAACTAGGTCAATAGGCTAAATTTGAGAAAAATATTTTTAAGACTAGAGACTGCACTATTTGCATCAACAGCTTGACACTTTGTTAGACAGTTCGCTTGTCAATAGCTAGACCTAAAAATAGGTCATGTCGGTTTAAAATCTAGGTCACTAGAGTTCGCCTACATGTGGCAAGGCTGGACAACATAACTTAAGCTATTGATTGCTAACAAACTAAAAAAACAATTATACTTAGGTGTTCACAAAATGAAATAAACTGAAGCAGGACAGAGGTAATTTGGTCTGTGGTTTTGTGTCTATATTGTAGGCATCCCTGGGTTCGATCCGCAGATGGTTTTTGGTCATGGCAAGGTACATTTACTAGCCAAGTACTGGTTCATTTATCGAGGCATCATGAATTAGCAAACAGTTTCTATGATACAACTGAAATAATGTTGTAAGTTAAATGCATACAATAATGTTTTGTTTTTGTTAGGGATTTTACATAGTTTTCAACAATATTTCAGTTATATCAAGGAAACTGCAAACTATGGGGCCACAACGTATTCCTGTTGGAGTTAAGTGTATATAAATGGATTTAAAATTACATCAGGATTAAAATTGCTGTAGAGGTAGGTTAATAAATATACCTTGTCAACCCCATACAATGTATTACATTTTGCAGATGGGAGAATATAACAAAGGTAAAAATAGACTGAAACATTGTTGGAGAATTCATCCATAATAGGTGTATTAGGTTATACTGGGACAGAGCTTTCAATCACAGAGTGAATCCCGCTAAATAAATTTGTATTCTATGATTAATTAGACAAAAATTAGAGTTGTTAGTAAAACGCTATGAGGGAAATAGATATGATGATGTCATCACTTTGGAATGTGATTTTCCCATGGCTTAAAATTGTAAACAATAGTGATTTGACCATTGTAGAGATGCTTCCACTAAGACAAGTCTGTTGTTCAAAACAAACGTGTCCCAGTGGACCCACCCCAACAATCAATTAACAAGTGCAATATATAATTATATTAAAATTATTTGTGAAAAAATTAAAGACTTGCCAACACCATGAACTTTCACGACGCGGGATATATCAGAGTTGGAACTTTTTGACATAGTCCCCTCTAGTCATGTCTCAATTTGTGCTGGTTTTAAAACTTCAATGTACAACGTTGGAACTATATTCTAGATACTGCAGATTACATTGTATCTGTCATCTGACAGTCTAGCAGGTAAGTCTCTAGAGCGATAAAGGTGGATGTTTGGACCGCTTTAGATGGAAACAATAAGTTGTTTAGATTCAGAGCAACTCCTTTCTGTTTTAGTGACCCATAGAGCTTATTTTGTGACTTACAACAAATATCCTTCAGGATTGAGCATGGATTATACAAGCCCTGGTCATAAAGATTAAAGAGCTCTTTGATAAAATGTAACTGTTCCGATTTGTAAGTATAATTGAAAGGTTTTTGATATGTTTCTTCTGTTTAATAGTATTATGTAATATCTTGTTCTGTTCTGTTTTGTGCTCGTTTTGGGGCTATGCCTTTTCCATAATAATAATAATAATAATAATAATAATAATAATAATAATAATAATAATTAATAATAATAATAATTGTTTTTATTAATGCTGATGATAATAAAAACAACATATCATTACATCTTTTAATTTCAAATTTACTTTATGGCCGGTTTTGTACCAACTGTTTGAGGCGGTGGTTTCAACTGATATGTCTACAGTATTAAACGATAGGTTAGGAGATGTCACAACTGTCCGTAGTAGTGACTTATTTCCCTCTCTATATCATTTAGACAAACCATATTTTTAATCTCATTTAATGATGACCTTTAATATGTTAATATTGGTGATGTAATAATATTGTTGGTGATATTAAAGTGTTAATAATAATGATGATGATAATGATATCGATTATAGTGATTGTGATGATGATGATAATAGTGATGCACTAATGCTAATGGTTATATTGATAATACAGACGATAATGATATATCGTTGTTGTTATTGTTTTAAGTAATTTTAATAATATTAGGTAGTATTAATTGCAGGTTTTTGTACACATTTCTGCCAGTTATCTTTAATTCTTTTCATATGCTGGATGACTCGGTCACGTCATGAAAAAACGCGCGTGTAATCACAGAAAGGGAAGATATTTGTCCATAGAGTGCCGCATTTCAGCAGATGGAAAAGTACGGGAATTGTATGACGCCGCGACGGAACTGACGTCATATTGTCCTGACGACGTATCCTCATCACAACTTGATATATGTGTAACACAGATGGACTGCACATAAATTTCTGTTGTATTTATTTAATCTTGATAAAGACCAAGTGGTCGAAAATTTGATTATTAAAGAGTTTTAATCATATAAAGTATTTTTATCACATGACGTTGCTTGTATCCCATGTAATATACCCATTACGTATTTCTTTTTATCACATGACAATGCTTGTATCCCATGTAATATACCCATTACGTATTTCTTTATATACAACGTGTGTAATATAACATGACCTAATACTATGAAAAAATGACGTCACGTCATCGTTTTGACGTCATACGTTAGTCACTTTGGCGCCAAAACCTGTACATTTCATCTAGAAATATTGTAAACGTTAAGTACATTTTTATCGAAATACGCCTCATAAGTCACTTTATGTGATAGATATAATATCTCATGAGTGTTATTTATCATTACTTTTAATAAACTAAGCTGAATATGACCTCGGAATAATTATTTGTGGCATTGTTATACGGTTTATTGACGAAATTAAAATAGCTTTGGAAAACCCGATTTTCTTTGTGTGTTTCGTCATGTGATAAAAAGAATCTGACATTCGTTGTCATTTCATAAACAGTTTTATTAAACTCGTCCAAGATATTTGTTATTAAGCTCGCCACAGGCTCGCTTAATAACAAAAAATCTTGAACTCGTTTAATAAAACTGTATATGAAATGACAACTCATGTCAGATCCTATATATATACCACCTGTGTAATATAAATAGAGGATATTACATGAGTGGTCATTCAATACGGAATTTATTAAACCAGTTTTCTGAAATTGATAAGAACGAGCCTTGGCGAGTTTTTATCACTTTTAGAAAACGAGTTTAATAAGTTTCGTATTGAATGACCACGAATGTAATGTTCTTTTTATATCATAAATACTAATTTAATCATTTACAGCGCTATATCCATATAAACGTCGCTATAAAGCGAACGTATTAACAACGCTAAACGTTACGTTATGGCGTCACGTTACGTAACATTGTTATTACACTAGTTGAATACGCAATTTATTCAATGGCTTTATTACACTCCGGCGACGTCATTTATGATATAACATGACCTAATACTAGTAAAATGACGTCACGTCATCGTTTTGACGTCATACGTTAGTCACTTTGGCGCCAAAACCCGTAAATTTCATCTAGAAATATTGTAAACGTTAAGTACATTTTTATCGAAATACGCCTCATAAGTCACTTTATGTGATAGATATAATATCTCATAAGTGTTATTTATTATTCTTTTTAATAAACTAAGCTGAATATGACCTCGGAAATAATTATTTGTGGCATTGTTATACGATTTACTGACGAAATTAAAATAGCTTTTGGAAAACCCGCTTTTCTTTGTGTGTTTTAGTCATGTGATAAACAAAATCTGACATTCATTGTCATTTAATAAAGTTTTATTAAACTCGTTCAAGAAATTTATTATTAAGCTCGCCAAAGGCTCGCTTAATAAAGAAAATCTTGAACTCGTTTAATAAAACTTTATATAAAATGACAACTCATGTCAGATCCTATATATAGAAAGTTCACTTAGATTCATTTGACATGGACCCATCTTCAGAAATATTCAGACTAACAGGAAATGGCTTAAAATGGGATAGCAGTGTGACAAAAGGAGAAAATGATATAACTTCGCACTATGATGTTTTCAACTGTTTTTATGGTTTGATATTTTTCCTATGTTTAATAAAAACACAACAACACTTTTCCACATTTAACTTTTGAAGTTTCATCACATAAAAAATAATTCAAGTTGTTTTTGCACAAAATATATATATACTTTTGTACAGGTGCAGATGATCGCGGTGATGCCATTATGGATACCCGCTCGGTATCGACGGAATAGCAATCGCGGTGACCAATTGAGGGATCGCCGACTTTTGATTGACAGATGACGTTAGCCAATCAGATCGCGCGAAACTAAAGACGCGCCGCCATTTTGCCCGACACTTTCAGAAATGTCGTAGTTTTTTAAAAAAAAGTGTTGATTATGGTTAAACGGTGTTGCTGAGGAACCTGTACTACCGATAGTAGGTATCCAGATCGTCTGAGGAATGGAATTCATTTTATCCCTTTTCCTAAACCTGGAAGAAATCTTGAAAAGGCCAGGAAATCGATACGATTGTGCGGCAGGCCACACAGTCAGTTGGGCGAGGGAAAAACTGATGGAAAGGGGGAAAGCCAAAACTGTGTACGTGTGTTCAAAGGTAATTTGCATTTGTCAACAATTAACGTTTAATGTCAACAACCAAATCATTCACTTGCAAAACGAAATAAGCTGAAACGAGTGATTCGAAATACACACGAAGGTTAAAATGAAGTATATTTCGCCCACTGTATCTTCGTACAACGTTGAACAGAACGGTCGGGGGAAGAGATTTCATTCACTCGTTTATTGTTATGTTGTGTTTTGCAAGAGAATGATGCACGTCAAGAGCATTTGATATATTTTACAAATGAAATAAAGATGCGATATAATTGATTTCAGGGTTCACAATTTTGATTTGTGAGACTTCGTACCACTATAATTTCGTACCTTCTTGGCGACTTCGTACTACATTTATAATAATATTTTTTTTATTAGAGAGTTTTTCTAGAGTGTTAAATATTTGCTAACGGTATCGATTATAGCAGACATTATAGGGTGAAAAACGGATGACAAACTTTTGATTACATGTATTATGAAACTTTATTCAATATTCAAGATGTATGACAACAGATTGAAAATAATGTATAATGAAAAAAGTTATGTTTACACAAATTTATGATGCAAATGAAAAACAAAAAGACATATCATGGGAGCTTTAACCTTAGAGAGAGGGTGTCATAGCTAGGTGCAGGGAATGGGTCTGGGTACTTCAAACATAAAGCAAACTATTCTGACATAATGTAAATTTATAACACATATACCACATGCAGACTTTTGAAATCACTAAAAAACATTCCTATTTTTTTTAGTTGAATTAGTTACAGGTTTATTTAACATGATGTTTTTGATTTGTTTGTTTTCTCTTAACAATAACATTGTGTATTTTCATGTATGAGTATTTCCTTAAGGGAAAACCATCATAGAAGTACCCAGACCCATTCCCTGCACTTAGCTATGACACCCTCACTCCAAGTAGAAACCCCCCAGCAAGAAGACAAATCCTGTTTTCATGTTCGTGCATCTAAGGAATTATCTTAGAGGGAATCAAGGCAGATTGTGTGAGTAAATATGTACACATCCACTGTTTATTATAATAGGTTATTATAATAAACAGTGGATGTGTACATTTATATAAGTAAACATGGTTTAGTCTGTTGCTTTTCTTTTTGTTTTGTAAAGTTATCTTGATATAAGTGTTGTATATACATGTACCTGTTTTTGCAGTACAGTAATTACATTTTTTTTTAAATATATCTGGATAAGACAGGTATATACATTATGCAGATGATATCACTGGCTTTTAAAAAAAATAATTAGTGGTAGCCATGACCTCAATTAACCAAAGTAAGCAACTAGCTGAGTTTAAGAATAATTATGATTCTATAAATCTCTATTTACTTCATCACATATATAGTAAATAATAACTCAAAACTAGAATGAACTGCATATAGGAAAATGTGGAAAACTTCATTTATTAGTAAGTTCTTCTTTTGCCACAATATTTTTAAAATTAATATTGCTGCAAAGGCATCAGAAAGTGTTTATTTATAGAATAAAGTACAACAGTACATTTGTTTTTCTTACCCTTAAAAAGCTAAAAGCATTTATCAACTGAGCTTGAAATACAATTCAAAATATAACTTAACTAATCTAACAATACATATATATTAAACTATTTACACAAAAACACATTTTTCATGAATATAACACTTTTACTCATGCAGATGCATGTTGATGCCTCTGCAGTGGCAGGCTATTGAAAACTGTTTGATCAGTAGATCTCCTTTTTACACAGGTTTTTGTAACTTTATTCATTTATTATACTCATATAATTTGCATTTTGATACATTTGTCATGTTTGACCCAGTACAGGAAAAAAAAATACAAGTTGGTATATCTGGTACTCTATAGGTTGAGATAAGCCTATCCATATACTCTTATTAGAACCAACACCAGTTGACAGAAGCAGATTTAGTTTAGACTCTAATCTCTATTTACTTCAACACATAGTAAATAATTACTGTCAAAACCTGAATGAACAGCATATAATTATAACTTAATTAGGTAAACATGGAAACCAAAATTATACTGCACAGCAAACTGATATTGGTCTATGTTGTTTGCAAACAAGATGTTGGTAACCCAGTTTTAACATATGATCATTTTACAGGGACCAGAGCAGTGAGTCAAGCATACAATCATGTCCACCAATCACAGACTGCACAGATAAAGCTGAATCCTTCTGCATATCAATACAAGTCAGGGGTCTTTGGAAACACAGTATCACCACAGCTGTCCAGCTCCCTCGGCTTTGCAATGGGCAGTACATATGGGGGCCTGCATAAAATGATATAGATAGATGACATTTTTGTAATATGTGATTTGATGTTAACCCTTCCCAACATACAAGTAATCTGAAGCAGACTGTTGAATACATCTTGACAAAACCGGAAATTTTTTAATAAATGTTTAATATTCCAGTTGAGTTGAAAATATTGTCATAAAAGGAGGTATTGCTTATCATGAGCCATTTTATTCTTTTGCCACAATGTTTTCATAATCTGACTGACCAGAGCTATCAATATGGGTATACATGTATATGATGGAAAGTGATAAATATTTTTCAAGTTAAACTGAAGAACTCAGTGTGACTTATTTGTATCTATTAAGATGTTGACCATCCGAATATGTTGGCTGTCTCTCCAGAGAACCAATCATTAATAGATGAGAAAGGCAAGCTTAAAAAAAATGCCATGACCCCTTGGGATTTATAATGTGCTGCAATTAAAATGCTAATTTATTGTAAATGGGAAAGTTGCTTCTACAAGTTAATACTATTTCAGCACTGCATTACTTATATACTAAGGTCACATCCATTGCTAACCTTTTACTGGTATGTTTACCCAAGTATCAATGTGATTTGTTTACACAGGGATCACAAATAAGTGAACAGTTGCCTTGTTAAATTTGAATTTTGTTGAAATATGCATAGAATCCTAATAGAGACAACACAATTAAATGAGAGGCTAAGGCTGATCCAATGAGTTGATCACATAGTGGTGTATGTGCACTTTGGCTTGTGGATAATGCATCTACAATGTAGCAGACAGGGCTGTGCTTTAACCATTTTAGGTGCAGGGTATCACCAGCCTATATATTAGCTTCCTGTAAAATGCAACAATTTTAAACTTGAGACATAAAAAAAAAAATCCTATTTATTTAAGTAGTTAAACAAGGATTTCAATAATACATTTTGTTTGTATCAATCCGGAGTCCCAATGAGGAAAACTAATTAGTATGGCATGACCCATCAGTGGATCGAACCCTCGACCTCCTGCATTTACGGCGGCTGCTGTACCACTACACCATTGAAGCTGACCATAAAGAAATTTCTTGAATATTTCTTTACTCCATAAACCATATTATTACTGAATACTGTGCAAATATGTGAACAGTGTAGATATTTATCAGAATGCATTTATATAAGCTGATCTGGATCTTTATTATTCATTTAATTAAGCCAACTTGTACCTTTTCCCTAGAAACTGGATCATTATAATTATATTATTTTCATCCAAATACTCACCAGCAGTAATGTATTCATAATTTCCTGTTGTCAACAAATGAAGCAATTGTTTGGACCCCTTGGCTTATCCAACTGATTTTGCTGGTTATCTTTCAGGCTCCATCATCAATACATGTGCACACTGGCCAGATAACCTGCAATGAATTCATGTGTTATATTATATTGTTAAAAAATGTTTGTGTTTATATTCTGAATATTCAATAGTGATAATAACATATTTGATTTGTCCATATTTTGTTTAATAATCCTTTCCTACAACACACTTGCAGCAGACAAACATTGTGGAAAAAGGAGAATTTGGTCAATATGATTCCATTGTTTTCTGATATTGTCTGCTACTGATGATGTTATAAAATGATGTTGTCAGATTGATCAAATGCATTTGGGAAAGGGTTAGCTTCCTCTAAGAGTTTATTCAATTGATTTATTAAACTTAAACAAAACATGTTGTTTTTTATTACTTTATCCAGTATTCAATCATTAATATCTAAATCCTTTCCCACATACATTATACCAGATTTGAAATAATTCTGGAAAAGAGAGAAATTACACTCTACTATAGTAATTTCACATTTTGACACAATGTTTTCAACTTTAAATCTATATTTACACTATCATTGGTAGATATTGTTAATATTTTCCAATAGATATTTTCAAAAGTCGTAGATAAATATAATTCAACCGACTAGAAGTACAGATCAATAGCGTGACAGATCAATATGTCGATCCCATTTATCTGTTCACACCTATATGAAACCGAAAGTAAGATGAGGGGTCGAACCGTGAGGGGGTCGAAAGTTCTGTAAGCCATAAACATGAATGTAATACAACAAAAAGTAGATGTAAATCAAGAATAATTAATTAAATAACATGGAAAACATGATTGTTTGTATTTACCCTGCTTTGCAACCGCAGTGTGCATCACGTATTTTCCCATTGAATCTATGAGGCTTCTCGTTCTTACGCCGTCTCTGGTAAATCTGTGCATATAATTCCAGCTCCAGGAGTTAAAAAACGACAGGGTCTTAATGTGACAGTCTCTATCTAAAGATGTAGCCCTCTGATGTTGTCGAAGTGTTGGCGAATACGGCAGATAAGCGGACGAAAAAAATGTCCGCGACATCTTTTAACGTTACGATGTCCGCCATTGTTGTTATTGTTTACACATAATGTCGGGCTAGTAACCGTTGCTAATGTGGGCGGAGCTAACTCGACAATCGTCGATCCGGCAATTAAACCCTCGATGGAGTTGCGGTGATCACACCGTATGTAATCGCGGTGGTTATTCGCGATCTAAAATATTTGTCAATCGTAGGATCGCGGAAAACGCTTTCCGTTGACATGCGTTATATATATAGCAAGTCGGTCGATGGATGAATAGATTCAAGGTCGAGGTTTATTGAAAATATTAAATATTGACGTAGACATAACTTATGTAAACGTGAAAATCTGGGTATTTCCTATGACATATGTAAATTTTAAGCCGCCGTACAATTAAAAAAAAAGAAAATAAGATTTTGTCGTTGATTGGAATCAAAACTAAGAAGAAGTTACATCTACATAATATGTAGATAATGGCGGATAAAAACTGACCAGACATGCACTTATTAGGCTGAAATTAAACTATTTCAAAGGGAATGAAGTTGACGGATACAATTTTTTTGCCTTTACTAGATGTCATGTTTTACGAGCGAAATAAAGTATATGGCACCCTTTCGGAATAATTTTAGGTTTGATTGACGGCGAAGCTTGTTATGGATGAATACATATATTATAGGGCATGTCAGATTCTTAGAAATGTAATAATTTCGATAAAACTTACCCTTTGGTCAAGTTGCTTTAGCCTTTCTCTAGCCTCACTTAGTACCAATATCCGGTGTCGCTCCCATACGGTGATTAAGTGTAATACTACGTGAAAATAAGAAGCAGCTTTCACTTGATCTTGCTTCTTGTAAGATCATGACAATAGATGCTCGGCCCATACATTTGAGAAGAAGAAGCAGGCGTCACCTGCTTGTGCCGGAATTCTCATTCATTTAAACCTTCTAACAAAAGTAATAAACCGGCTAGCGTCTGTATGTGGGGAAGGTTTAAGAATGAGAAGTTACACTTAACATGTTCCTTTCTTACTTGAGCAAACCTGTTTCTAAATACCATCCATGGGAAGAGAACAATCAGGTGGTCAGCTGCAGAGACATCAAAACTCACAGGGAAAGTTCATCCATTAGCAAAGGTGTATTAAAGATGACCAAGTTGGTCCTGTTACGTTCACCTCTATAACTGCATCAATACCTCCCACATGTAGCTCCTTGAGAGTCAACAAGGTTTTTCTTCAATTTTGCATAGTGACTTAGTTCTTGATATGGGTTTTTTATGGTTTTACACCAATTTCAACATTATTTCAGTTACATCATGGTGATAGTTCACTTATTCATGCATCCTGGGTAAACACTCTAGGTTTTGAAATGTGAATTGTCCAGGGGCATCATGCCCGCCGTGACTTATAATAAAACCCAAGACATGCAGTTTGAAATCTCCGACAATAACCACTCAGCCACGACGGATTCCAGTTTCAGAAGAAACATAATCTATTTGAACAAAGCCTTGATGTCATCAGTTGAGAAAAATACTCTGACACAGGGTTTCAACATGCTTAATTCGAAAATGTGGTCTCTAAAGTGTACAAAATATTTTATTTTAATACGGCCTAGCGACCTGGTGATGAACATGTGATAACTCCCCCCCCCCCCCCCCCCTCCCCCCAAAAAAAAATAGCTTACATAAAACCAAGACAAACATTCTAATAAAGTTCCATCGTTCTTGAGCTAATACGTAGGTTTTCTTAAATTTGGTATGGCCTTATTTTGAACACATCAGGACCCATTTAAAATGTAACTTAAATATCACCAAGACAACTATTCTGGCAAACTAACATTATTTTACTGTCAAACGATGGAGCTTTACTCAAATTTACCCGCACCAGAGCGCACTTTTATTGAAAACCGCAAGGCCTACAATGAGCTACTGCTTGTTACTTTGCAGAATTTTCTACACGATCGCCACTACAGTGCCTTCGGCCCTTTGATTCAAACCAGTTAATACAATGTATTGATTCATAAAAGTGTGTGTGGGGGAGGGGGTGTGTTTCAAACATAATACAGAGTTTTTCTGTACAATAATAATGTTGGTTGCTCCCTTTTGATTACGTAACCCTGGGACAACTAATACTTATAAGTTGTCCCAGCGTAACCCTATGATACAAAATCATCAATAACAAGTTATGCGGCTTTTTTGTGCGCCATGTTGTATAAACGTTTCTAAAATGACCGAAAATGGCAAATAATCCAACGAAAAATAGTAAATTAAATGTATATTTGGTGGGGGTTTTCAGCGATTAAGCGTTATTAAATCCATCTCGTGATTTATCCGGTTATTATGTCGATATTCAGATGATATTGTTATATCAAGACGTTGATTGTTTTAAACACAAACGACTGAAAGATGCGTTAACCTAATACGGAATCTATATAATAGCCTCCTTTGAAATTTTCTTGGGAAAATGTTGTTTATTTCGAAAATTGGAAATAGTTATGAATTTTTTTTAGAAAAGAAATGAGAAATTTCTCCATTAACCAACGTTTTCAGACGTCGTCTTCTGCATATAGCTTCGGATGTCGTTTGTTTAAGGGGAAATGTAGAGGTAAAATGAAAAAAAACAACAAACCTACGATCAAAATTACCCTAGCCACCACGCCCGCAACAGTAATTGTTCTCCAATCATCATCTTTAACAACCGCCAAGAGTTCCTTCATTTGTCCTCTGTCATCACCAGAAATGAAAATAGAAAAAATAAAAAATTAACTGAAACTAGTTATATAAATACAACTACATATACAGCATAATAGATATTGTTACAGCAAATATCTTCCTGCGTTTTAATAATGTTTAGATTTGTATAGCTCACTGTATTAAATTATCCGTCAACTTCCATCCTCAATGTCACAGAAATGATTTTTACCTCTTCAATCACTGTAAAACGAAAATAAATACAACTACATATAAAGCGGAATAGATATTGTTACAGCAAATAAACATATGTGTTTATATGTCTCTGGTTTTGATAATGTTTAGATTTATATAGTTAACTGTATTGACTTATTGATTAATTTCCGTCCTCAATGTCACAGAAATAATTTTTTCCTCTTCAATCTATTTTCAATGACAATCATATTAATAGACTTACACTTTAAAACGATAATCGTTGAACAAGACTTACATTATGCAAAGAAAATGATATGAATAGTCTTACAATTTATATTGAAAAGCATTTAAATATACTAACATTGCACAACGAAAATCATATATGACACGGTAAATATAAGGCCTTCTAAATCGTCGATATAAATAGATGGCCTCTCTCTTGAACTGACTTTATTTAACTATTGGAAAAGAAGGAATGTTATTGTATCATAACTGGTTTTATGTAAATTGTATTTGTTATATCCCCTTGTTGTATGTAAATACCTTGACGAATAAAATTATGTTCTATTCAAAAAAAGAAAAGTAAACTGTCTACTTGTAACCCTTTACCCCACACAGGTGAATTGTTTAAACTGAATTAATCTTCATATTCGCTCCGTCGCGTTCAAGTGTTACTTACCTTTGAAGTTGAAAATAATAACAATAATAATTTAACGATTATACTAATAAGAAGAAGAATATGACGATACCGGTGATGTTAATCATACTAAGAAAAAAAGAAGTGTTTATGATGAAGTTGATGATGTAGATGTAGATGTCGATGAGAAGAAACTAGGGATGGCAACGAATATTCGAATATTCGATCTTATGGTCGAATATTCGAATACTATATCATGATTCGAATATTCGATACGAATCAGAAGCATTTATATATTTGTTTACATATTTAAATAAAATTGACGATACTTGAACTATTTACCCATGCTTTTTTGTTAAAAACTACAAGTAAAGTCAATACTGTAGATACTATGTCAAACTGATAATCCTTGCTTTGGGCTATTAAAGTGATCGATACAATACTGTTGGTTTCATTCCAAAACTACGTAGCTTCAACTTGTTAAACATGTAGTTACGTTTTTAGTTATTTATATTTCAATCACACAAATCAGTCGGTTTGGCTGGGCAATTATCCGATTTCATAGTTATGTTCTTTTTAGCAATCCGGTACTGGAAATAGTTCGTGCCCATTTTTAACAAGTTCAAATTCAAGTTCTTTATTTGCATAACATTTTACATGTTATTGTAACATGTACATAATAAACAATTGTATAGCAATACATATATTATAGTTTCAATAGATGACATGTGATATATAATATTCGAGAAAAGTGTAATTAATATTAAAACGTACAAGTTGACTAAACTTAGATTGGTTTATTTTGTGGATTTAAAATAGCACCTTTTTTCGGATTTCTATTCGTCTATAGTACTGTTTTAGATTCGCCCATTTTTAACAGTATTTCAGTTATAAAAAAACAAGAGAAAGGTTTAATTGCTCCTACTGGGCAGTGCCACATTTCTACTCAAATAACGACATCCATCCTTCAAGAGGTCCATGTCCGAGTTTTTTTCCATATGCCACAACATTTTCAAACGTCCTCTGTTGAAGATGCGTCAGAATGCGTCTATAAGAGGGCAAGTGCTCATAAATAAATCTGTAAACATATACACACACATATACTGAAAAAGTTTAGTCACCATTTATTTTATTTTTTACAAACGAACAATTTTGAACATTTGAAATAAAATTTTGATATACAACATATAATATCAACTATATATCGGTCAATTCACGAATATCATTTAAATTAAACAAGTTATGTTTCACCAATGGGCTGTTTAACAGTCTATGAGGAAAAGCAGCCAGTTACTTGGAAAGTATGCTGTGTTGTGTACTAGTGTGGGAAAACCAGGAAGCGCATGAGTAGGTGAACTGGTCGGGGTGATATGACTGAACAATTGTTGAAAACAACGTCAAACCCCATTCAATCAAAAGTTAATGTATAGTGTAATGATCACATTTGAATTCTAGACATAACTTATCGATAGCAATTAGTGGATGACGTCCAGACATATCGCTAGACAATAGAAATATTGCTTTATGATTCTCGAAATCTGGCGTACGTATTGCTGACGTCGCATGTCGTTTTGGTGTTCATAAACGGACAATGTTTCGTTACAAGCTTGATTTTGTCAGACAGGCAGCATTTAAGACAGGTCGCAGTCAGATAGATCTCGTAAAACGGCGCCACGGGAAGATCGTTATATATTGACGTCATCTAACGTAATCGATACGGGGATGGAAATAGTATGGTATGGGCTTTATTTCGAACAGCGGTACGACACAACTTAAAGTAATTTACTGCGTGGAAACCTAAATGCTGTTCGCTATAGTGATGTAATTGTTGTTCCCGTCATCATTCACTATACAGCCAACCGACATGCTGCTGAGGTTCTTCAACTAGATAACGTGCGCAGCCACACTGCTCGTTATACACAGAACGTTCTGGCGGTTATCAACTTGAAGCCCTTGAATGGCCATCAAAATCACCTGACCTTTCCCCAGATTAAGTATCTGTGGGATTACCTATGACGTAAAGTACGTAACAGAGGTGACGTCAATAATGTGATGGATCTTGAGCAGGCACTGCACGAGGCATGGGCAAGAGTGATGTGTACACTCGTAAACAGCATGAAACGCCGATGTTTAGCTGTAATTGAGAAAGGGGTGGACTAAAGAAACATTGACCTAGACAGAAATTTTAGTTATGAACCTTTTGTTAAACATGAAGTGTAAACTATCTTTATTTGTAAAAACTGTCAGCTCAACCATTGGATAATAAATGAAATATTAGATAAGTAGTTCGGTTTGACTTTATTTTTTGTTTTCCAAAGTTGTGTCACAAACTATCAAGATTGACTACACTTTTTCTGAGTATATATTTTCTTTATGATCATTACTAATGTTATTGCAATCACTCGATAAGCTTTTTTAAATACAATTTTGATATCATCCGTCTTATCAGTTAATGTCAGAATTAGTAAGTCGATTTATTTCTCGCTTTAATTGCTTCAACGCTAAATTTTGAAATATATTATCATTACTCATTCAATTGCAATTACCAGTGATAATTTGTATTAGTTCAGCGGTGTTAAGCGAATGCCATCAGTCACAGACAATTACTTTGAAATTTATAATAACTTGCATTTGTTTGTCAATGAAGTGAATGTCTTTCACTGAAATAGAATTGAAGCATTGCATTGTGTATGACCTTGCTTGGGAAGATTGCTGTGTTGAGTACTGGTGTGAGAAAACCAGGAAAGTAGGTGAATTGGCCGCCGTGATATGACTGAGAAATTGTCAAAAACGGCGTTAAACCCAATCTATCAATCAATCAACCATTCTAAGGTAGGTTGACCATATACACAGCCAAACAATTATTGCTCAGTAATTGAAATGAGTAATATTGTCAATCATAAGTCTTAATATGTATACAGGTATAGTACTTTCATTAAGGACTAATTTTATGATTTGTGAATTCCACATACACTTTTCAAGATGTTTTTGTCAGAATATATGAATTTTATTATTTATCAATAAAACCACAAAACAGACAATTTGGGATTTGAATGCATTAACAAGTGACTTTACCTTTTCCCTGTTGAAGTCAACATTGGACACCTTTGCAGCAATCTTCTTTTAAAACAATGGGAAAGCGTTAACTTGCTGGAGACATGAGTTTTCTCTTTTTTCTCAAAATCATATTATCTTGGCATCCTAATTATAGTCATACTTTCACAAATGTTAAAATGTAGTCGAATATGTTTACAAAGTAGACCACCCTCGAAATATAATATCAGCCTAAACAGTTACATTTCATTGAAATTGTTGTATAATTTCAAACTTGATTTCAAAGATGTACTGAACCCTACAACATGTTAATTTTTAGCTCACCTATGCACGAAGTGCAAGGTGAGCTATTGTGATCACATTTTGTCCGGCGTCCGTCCGTCGTGCGTCGTGCGTCGTGCGTCGTGCGTCGTCCGTCGTCCATCGTCAACATTTGAGCTTGTTAACACTCTACGGGCTACATTTTGCATCCAATCTTCATGAAAGTTTATCAGAACGTTCATCTCCATAAAATCTTGGACAAGTTCGAAACTGGGCGATATGAGGTCAAAAACTAGGTCACTAGGTCGAATTGAAGGAAAATCTTGTTAACACTCTGGAGGCCACATTTTCAACTTGAGCATATTGAAACTTTATCAGAATGTTTGTCTTGATGATATGTAGGTCAAGTTCGAACATGGGTCACGTTGGGTCAAAAAGTAGGTCACTAGGTCAAATTGAAGGAAAATCTTGTTAACACTCCAGAGGCCGCAATTTTTGCTTCAGCAGTTTGAAATTTTGTCAAAATGTTTGTCTTAAAAATATCTAGTTCAAGTTCGAATATGGGTTATGCCGGGTCAAAAACTAGGTCACTAGGTCAAATTGAAAGAAAATCTTGTTAACACTTTTGATGCCGCATTTTTTGCTGCAGCAGCTTGAAATTTGGTCAGAATGTTTGTCTTAAATATATCTAGGTCAAGTTCAAATATGGGTCATATTAGGTCAGAAACTAGGTCACCAGGCCAAATTGAGGGAAAATCTTGTTTACTCTGTAGAAGCCGCATGTTTTGCTTCAGTGGCTTGAAATTTGTTCAGAATATTGAGCTGAATGATATCTAGGCCAAGTTCGAATATGGGTCATGTCGGGTCAAAAACTAGGTCACTAGCCCAAATTGAAAGAAAATCTGTTTTACACTTTGGATGCCGCATTTTTTGCTTCAGCAGCTTGAAATTTTGTCAGAATGTTTGTCTTAAAGATATCTAGTTCAAGTTCAAATATGGGTCATATTGGATCAGAAACTAGGTCACTAGGCCAAATTGAGGGAAAATCTTGTTAACTCTGTAAAAGCTGCATTTTTTGCTTCAGCAATTTGAAATTTGGTCAGAATGTTTGCATAAATGATATCTAGGCCAAGTTCGGATATGGGTCATGCTAGGTCACTAGACCAAATTGAAGGGTAATCATGTTAACACTCTGGATACTGCATTTTTAATTTCAGCATGATAAAACTTTATCAGAATGTTTTTCTTGATGATATGTAGGCCAAGTTTGAATATGGGTCATGCTGGAACAAAAACTAGGTCACTAGATCAAATTGAAGGAAAATCTTGTGAACACTTTGGATGCCGCATTGTTTGCTTCAGCAGCTTGAAATTTGGTCAGAATGTTTGTCTGAATTATATCTAGGTCAAGTTCAAATATGGGTCATATTGGATCAGAAACTAGGTCAATAAAGGAAAATATTGTTCAAACTCCGGAGGCCGCATTTTTACTTTGAGCAAGTTGAAACTTAGTCAGAATGTTGTCTTGATGATATCTAGTCCATGTTGGAATATGGGTCATATCAGGTAAAAAATATAGATCACTAGGCCAAATGAAGGAAAGTATTGTTAACACTGTGGAGGTTGCATTCAGAATAATTGTCTTGATGTGTTTTGCATTGCAGTACATTGTATAATTAAGGTGAGCGATCCAGGGCCATCATGGCCCTCTTGTTTATTATTCTTTCCTTCCTTTTTTATAATAAACATAGCTTACTACTTATGTTTTAAAATTATATTATGATGAGCGCCTTTGTGTCAATGATGCATAACACTATGCAGAGCGCAAGCAAAATGCCTGTAGGGAATCTAATGTCACATTCAAAGGTGTCAATTACGAAATTAATTTGGTACGAAAGACTCGATTCGTGAACCATTTTCCTTCGCAGAGTTGTCGTTCTTTACACTCGCTTTATATGTAGAGAGTGTTCATTCAAAGTCATATTTCTATAAAAATCAGTATTATATCAGTTTGTTCTTATCTTCATTTGTTTCGAACCAAATAAACATCATAAATCACCTATAATTAACTATTCTAGGTCGTGAACAATTCTTTAGAAGTTTTCCCACGTGTGTCAATTTCTTTCTTTCGTAGGGTAACATAGAGTAGAAACAGTCTATACAGTTTACTATTACAGACATAAATTCAGAAATATTATATTACATATATTATATACAAATCAAGACATTTCTTTGAACCTTAAAAGAACGTTCAGTAATGAAGAGTTACTATTTAAAAGACAAATCGACGTAATTTTATTGTGATATTGTTAAGATACTTGAACATTAGCGTATGTTGCAAGTCTAATCGGGATTTGTAAAAAAATCGTAAATACCATTAAACAATCGGAAATAATTGGTTAATCAAACACAAACTTAAAATATTGGAAACATGAATTTCTTTTCAAATGTATCACAACTAAGTGTTTGTAAACAATCGCAACCGTAATATGTTCGAAGCACATTTACATTATATTTATCCTAATAACAACTCGTCCTTCCAAGTGATTTCCGAAAAGCTTTTAAAAATATAAGTCGCCGGCTCCTGCCCGGCGACTAATAAAATAACATGCTTGAAGTTTTAGGTTTTTCTTTCATAACTGTGTTCCATAGGTATCTTGGGTACTTGGTAGAGATAATAGCTAATAGGGAGGAACCCGATAAGAATGCGAAGAGACATCAGTTGATCATAATCTTCACTGCAATCAAACATAATTATGATGGTCTTTTTTACTGCATTTAGCCTCATAATATATTATGTTAACCCTTTCAAACATACAACAAATCTGCTGCAGCCGACTTCAAAAACATATCAGCAAAAATATGGAACACCTCTATTATAAAAGCATAATTATTGTATAGATATGAAAATATTTTGACAAAAAAAAAATCTGCTTGTTTTAAACAGTTTCTCTTGTCCTCAGAATATTTTCAAAACTCGTCTGCTGCAAATGTGTCAATCTGCAACTGCATGTGGGAAAGGGTTACATTACATTTAAAGAATAATGAGCTTACAGCATAATGGTTGTATCTCTATTTTGTAACAATATATTGTTAGTCATTTTGTTTTAGTCATAGACATGTATGATTTTCAGGGGGAAATTGCCAAAACAATATATAAATGAAGGTTACCATTACATTATCTCAATGTCAGTTTATAAACACATAAAGATCTGGCGTGCTTAGTGATTTATTTCCTCCTTTGATTGGTATCTGTACAAGGACCAAATCTAAATTAGAACTTGATTGTTTGAATGTTTTAATTCTAACCCTTCCCAACATGCATTGATTGATTGATTGGGGTTTAACGCCGTTTTTAAAAATTTCTCAGTAATATCACGGCGGTCAGTTCACCTACTCATGTGTTTCCTGGTTTTCTCACACCAGTACTACACATAACAATCTTCCCAAGCAACTGGTGCTTTATCACATAGACTTAGCCCATTGGTGGAAGACTAATGACGCATGTCGCAATGACTTTTCTCAAAATTCGGAAAGAAAGTTGGCCGAGCCTTCCAACATGCAACAATTCTTCAGCAGATAACTTTGAAAACATAGTGACAAAAACGTAAAATCTTCATAAATGAGAGTTTAATTATGAACTAGAATTGAAAACATTGTGGCAAATGAAGAACATGCCCCATTATGAGCAATTTCTGCTTTTGCCACAATGTTTTCAAAAGACGTCTATTGCAGAGGCATCAGAAAGCGTCTATATGTTGGAAAGGGTTAAAAAAAAATGCTCCTGTGACTTACAATTACTAAAAAGAAGAGATGAACTCATGTCACTCTGCGAATGAAGGTGATCGATACAAAAAGGGACCAATATTTCCAAATAAAATATTTAATAATTCCCATAATGTGCAGATATTTGAATTTGCACAATCCTATATGTGGTTTAAATTTGTGGATGATGTTTTAGGCTGTTTTCAAAAATAATTCAGTTATACATGTATCACAGTGTTTCCTAGGTTTCCAGTACTACTGGTTTTATTTATCTTGAAGTCGTAATGCTTACCCCATAATTCTGAGTGCTAAAGCAGGAAAAGCGATGATTTACACTGTTTTTTCAGTTATATCACAGGTTTCCATGCAGGACTACTGGTTTGTTTTATTCTGAAGTCATAATTCTTAAACTCCATAATCCTGATTGCTGAGAAGGAAAGCCATTTCTACCAGTGAAAGGATTTGCTGTACAGGGTTTTTATTCATATAGTTTCCATATGTTTGAATAAATGTGTTCAAAGTCGTCTGCTGTTAGCCTGAAGATTTGTTGTGATTTTAGCAAGGGTTATAGAAGACCATTATTGGAAACATGCACACATGTGACTTTAACTATTTAATTTTTACAACACAAAATTGTCGACATCATCTTAATGTCATCATTAAGGATGTACTGAACTGAAAAGTGGATTTTTCATAATATTTAACTTTGTTTGTAACATTGTTTTTTTGAAAGTTTGATGTATGTTAAATAAAAAAAAAAGGAAATAAGGTAGGGTAGTGGGCTATATTTTTTGCTAGATCAATTTATGAAAGCCTTATGATATGCATTTTTTGCTATTTCAGCACATGAAAAAAAAAAAGTTTTCACGCAAATTGCCAATATTTGAAAGATGATATGCTAATTGTTTGTTTTCTTGTGGTTTAAATCTCATTCTGAAGTTATTTCATCCATATCTTTGTAAAGTTCATGTCATACGTTGTAATTAAACCTAAAAAATAGGTAAATTTAAAACTTTGAAATAAGGGAAAAACATATTTATGGTATTTAACCTTTTCTGAAACTATTGCAATAACTATCATTTATCAAAATTTAAATAGAAAAGTATATGTCATTGGGCAACATCTTCAGTTTTTTCTTGTCTGAATGGCTAAAAAATGTTAAAATATGAATAAATATTTATTTATTTTTCAAACATATCTTCAAATGTCATAAAAGCTTTCCAATATTTTCTACTTTTTTTCAAAACAATATGATACTATACAAGTTTTAGATTAAAATTGATATATATGGACTTTAATATGTTCTTTTTACCCAGTTATATTTCTTAATCAAACATGGCTACTGTACAGCAGCTCACGAAAAATCGGAAGGCTCACGAACAAATTAGGCCCTTTGTCTAAAACAAATTTAAACCACTTTGTTTTAAATTGTTAAGCATTATAAAAAGGTATAATGACTAAAAAGGTTTTAATTGTCAACAAAATCAGAAGATTTAATAACAATGTAACATTTTTTTTTTAAATTTCAACTTCTCAGTTCAGTACATCCTTAATGTCCCACTGATTTCATATTTCCTAAATCCTTATTTGCCTGTTTGTATGGTGCATTAAGTCACTTTCAACAATTGTTATAACACGGCATTACCTAGGTCGGTCACCAGTAATATTTATCCTGACACCAGTGAGTGTGTTGAAATCCTAACACAACAATCCTGAGCGCCAAGGAGGGAAATACATCGATACCAATTGTAAAGTCATTGGTTTGACCCAGTCATGAATCTAACCAGCCACCTCCTGCACCAAAGGCAGACACTCTACCACTACAACAGAATGTGGTCATTCAATTCTTCAATCTAAGTAGATATTTAAATCTACCAAAAATCACAAAACTGAATATCACGTAACTAGGCATTGTTTAATAAATAAAACATAAGTCATTAAAGGGTAATTAGTGGTGTCAGACAAAATAAAGTCACGACTTGACCCCAATTGTTAACATACCATTGTAATTCTATATTTACTTTCAAGTGTCTGTATAACTACTGAACAAGTGTAGATTGTGGGTGGTTTAAGGTATACTTTTTGGTTCTCTCTTCTAGAGACCCTTAAAGTCGGTCTTCGTTTCTGTCCGTTTGTTTGTAAATTGTTTGTTTGTGTAGATTGTGGGTGGTTTAAGGTATACTTTTTGGTTCTCTCTTCCAGAGACCCTTAAAGTCGGTCTTCGTTTCTGTCCGTTTGTTTGTAAAATGTTTGTTTGTTTGTGGCAAGCGTAGCGCCAAAACTATTCAACGGATTTCGACCAAACTTGGTAGGGATGAAGGGTCTAGGCTCCAGTTGTTCCTGTTGTAGTATGGTCGCCATAGAACCCATCGTTGCTATGGAAACGGGCGAAAATCGTGCCTGCGAAAACTATCTCCTCCCACAGTTTTTCGAATTTAGAAACCACTCGGTGTGCGTTGTATAGCCCATCAGTTGCTACATCGAATGATCGTCCCGATTTTTGATCCGTCTCTTCGTTTTCTTAATATTTGAGTTGCCGTAAGGGGTACCATTTCCGCGGAAAACACAGAGACGTCAAAACTAAATATATCGACACAAAAAGAAATGGTTTCCTATTACCTGATCGCTGATTGGCTAAAAATCCGGACACGACCAAATATCGACCAACCAGAGAGCACTTCACATAGCCATTACAACTTCCGTTTCCCATGCTTTTACACGAGGAGAAGAAATATTCAAGTGAATTTGACGATGTTCTCGCGACAACTCGATGGCTTGTTTCATTATTCGTGCGGTGTCGTGAGAGTAGAGACAAGAGAGAACCATCGTCGCAGTATGCTTATTTAATTCTTTCCATCATACAGAAGCCTTCTGACACCTTTGCAGTAGACGACGTTTGTAAACATCAAATTGCTCATATTTGCTCGCTTTGCCACAATCTTTTCAATGATACTCAATAATTATACTTCTCATTTATTAAGATTTTCCCTTCTTTTTGCCAAGATACATATTTTCAAAGTCGCTGCAGATTTGCAGCCATTGGAACGCTTTAAATTACAAGAGTTAAATACATAAAATAAGATTTCTGTAAATTTTACAATAATTTTGAAACTAGGTTTCCATAAATAATTATCTGAATGAAAAATCTTTGTTCATTTGACAATTTTAAATTGTAACCGCCACGTATAGATATAGTTCCTTTAACCCTTACCCACATACAACAAAACTGCAGCAGATGGCTTGAAAATATCTAGACAAAATCTCTATTAATGAAAGTATAATTATTGAATATAGTTGAAAAAATTCTGGCTTAAGGAAATATTGCTCATGATCTTTTTGCCCAATATTTACTAATATCAGTCTGCTGCAGATGTGTCACAACATGTAGCCTAATTTAGTTTTGAGATCGAGCATTTTTTATATAATATATGCCTATATTTATATAAATTGAACAGTTTGGCAAATAGTGAAAGTGGGCTTTTTGTGCATGTTTTGTGTTTGTTATTGCACTTAAATTTTTCGAAGCAGTTTAACAACCTCAGAGACATATAAATACACTGTGTTTATATGTCTCTGACAACCCTCAATCATGCAATGTGAAGCTACTAAATTGAACCAAACACCAAACTAATGGATACTGTTTTCTCTCCTTTCTTGATAATCTTGTCATTTCTAGTGTGTACAAACTATTTTATCTTAATATGGCCTAGCGACCTGCTGATGAACATGTAATTACCCGAACAATGTAGATTACAATAGGCATTATAATGAGCTTAAACGGTAGTCCATCGAGTACCAACTAGATTTTTAATACATTTGGAATGGCCTTTTGAAACATCATGACCAATTTCGGAACGTAACTAAAAAATCACCAAGACAACATTCTGGCAAACTAATATTATTCTACTGTCAAAAGATGCAGGGTTGATACATTCTCAAATTTACCCGCACCAGAGTGCACTATTATTGAAAATCGCAAGCCCTACACCGATATACTGCTTGTTACTTTGCAGCATTTTCCATACGATCGCCACTACAGTGCCATTGGCGCTTTGGTTTAACTCTGACTTGATCATAGTGCGTATAACCAGGCAAACAATATTAAAATCGCCAGATTGATTACTCCAAGTTTCACATAAGAAGTCAATATCAAAGTGTGACAGATACTCAATAAAAATCATCATTATTTATATGTTTACGTAAACCCTGCACATTCCATGATATTATTTAAAGTGTTTTTGCAAGTCTCGGCCTGTTCTCTAATCTGACTCATTTACATAAACGTTTACATAATTCTCACTATTAGTTGGTTCTTGATTGTCATGTGGATGATTTACATAGTTATCATTGTTTTCCTTTACAACACCCAATTGCTGTGAGTTTCTTAGGCCATTTGGAGCCCCACCCTTGGCGAAAGCACGTGTATTTTTCCGTTTATCACGATGACCTACGTGTACTATCGATTGTGTAATATCATCGAATCTATATATGGTGTTATTCACGACTAGTTTGTCGAACTGTACAACAGAAAAGCTGCATTTTCCCCTTTCCTTCATCATGGCATTTCCAAGCTCCCCGTCTATGTGTTTTTTACTCTGTCTGTATAATCTAGGTGCACCTAAAATTCATCACTTCTATTAAATATCTCCTTTGCTTTTTGAAAAATAGCACAACAATCCCTGTAGCGAAGACATTTAACTATAATTGGGCACTTGGTTGTAGATTTACCCTTTGACCTGTGAGCATGCTCAATTTCTACTGATTCCAGGTCTGGACACTGCAAAGCATGCTTAATAAATGAAGGGATTTCGTAGATGCGCAAATTATTCCTACGAGATTGGCCTTCAATATAGTCAAGTTTCTGATGCAGTGATCTCAATTCACATTTAATAGACTCATTTTCAGCTTTCAATGTTGCGTTTTCAGTTTCAAGTGTTTCTATGGACATGCTTATATTGTCTATCTTAGAATTAATGTTAGATAGATCGAACTTAACTTCATTCTTCATTGACGATATATCAGACTTAAAATCCTTCTTCATTTCATGCAGAAAGGTCATGATATCTTGAACAGTACTGCTTACTTTTCGACTGCCAGCACTTTTGTTATGTACTGGTTGATTATGTTGTTGGGACTTGCATGTTGGAGCATTTACACCATCCTGTATTTGTATGGGTGATGCGCAAGTCGCTTGAAATGATTTAGTTATTTGTCTATTTGCTCGAGTCTCTATACCGGTAGTTGGCCCGTGCGTAGGGCCGGGGTTTGATTCTACGCCATCACATGTGAGCAATAAAGCGGTAAGGCAAATAGTCAACCTCAAACCACATATAACTCGGCGTATCCCATTATTTGTAACATGTAATGTTTGTTCTGTGGGTGTAAACCAACCTTTGCCGCGGCGAAAAAGTTACACTAGCTTGTCTATATGTCCCAATATCTACTCCCATTTTCGTTTTCTAGGTCGGAATCAGTCATAAAAACATGTCTGCCATGTTCAAGGGCACATCACTCTTGTAAACAAATGAGGCTTCTAGAGTGTTCATAAAGGTTTTCTAGCATTTGACATAGTGACTTAGTTGTTTAACCCATGTGACCGACTCAGTTTAGAATTTGACCGATAGTTCTTTTGAACTTTCATGAAGATTGAATGTTCAATAGACGTTTGCAGAGCACATGCTATGCATGTAATGCACGGTTGACTCTTCGATGATTTTTTAGGACATTTCACGTGTCTTTCAAATGATGGTAAAAGTGTAGTCGATTATTTCCTATCAACCAAAGACGTTTTCGATGTTGTCTCATATTTCACAGTTACAGAACGAGATGATTCTGATCACTACCCGTTATTATGCAATCTTTCATTTTTGAAGAAAGTCTATGAGAAACAAACCGTTGATAATAATTCATATATGTCTGCAGTAAGGTATGTGCAGTTTCAATGGCGTGATCACCGTTGGACTAGTTGTTAGCTCGACTATTCGAAGAATATGAGAGCTATACTACTCACCCTAACGTCGGCGTCGGCATCGGCGTCCACGTCACACCTTGGTTAAGGTTTTGCATGCAAGTACTTAAATACTACAGGTATTGCATTGACACTTTCTACAATCCTACCCAACCATTACACCTTTGTAGATTATTAAGTTAGGTAACTTTATCCTGCATTTTATGCAAGTTATGGCCTTTTTTTTTACTTTGACATTCTGGTTAAATCTTTGCGTGCTACTAAATTAACAGTCCATATCTCATTATTTACTTGATGCATTGCATTGAAACTTTATACAACCCTATCCAGCTGTCACATCTATGTATATTATCAAGTTAGATAATTCTATTCTGCATTTTATGCAAAGTTATGGCCCTTTTTTTACTTAGAAATTCTGGTTCAAGTTTTGCGTGCCACTAGATTTAGAGACCATATCTTAGTAACTACTTGGTGCATTGCATTGAAACTTTATACAAACCTGGTTTAAGTTTTGCGTGCAACTATATTTAGAGACCATATCTTAGTAACTACTTGATACATTGCATTGAAACGTTATACAACCCTTTCCATTCCAACCATCACACATATGTAAACAATCAAGTATGATAACTCTATCCCGTGCATTGCATTGACACTTTATACAACCCTTCCAAACCTATGTAAACAATTAAGTATGATAACTCTATCCAGTATATTTTGCATGCATCTACACTAAGAGTCGATAGTATTTACTTGATGCATTGAAACTTTATACAACCCTTCCCAACTATCACATCTATGTTGATTTTTAAGTTAAATAACTCTATCCTTCAGTTTATGCAAGTTATGGCCCTTTTTGAACTCATCAATTCTGGTTAAAGTTTTGCATGCAACTACATTAAGAGACCATATCTTAGTAACTACTTGATGCATTGCATTGAAACGTTATACAACCCTTTCCAACCATCCCACATATGTAAACAATCAAGTACGATAACTCTATCCACTATTGTATGCAAGTTATGGCCCTTTTTGGACATAGAAATTCTGGTTAAAGTTTTGTGTGCAACTACATTAAAAGTCCATATCTCAGTAACTACTCGAAGCACTGTATTGAAACTTTATACAACCCTTCCCAATTTTAAAACTATATACACAACCAATTAAGATAACTCTATCCTGCATATGATGCAAATTGTTCCCATTTTTTTACTTAGAAATTATAGTTAAAGGTTTGCGTGCAACTACATTAAGAGTCCATATCTTAGTAACTACGTGATGCATTCCATTGAAACGTTATACAACCCTTCCCAACCATTACACCTATGAAAATAATCAAGTTAAATAACTCTATCCTGCATATAATGCAAATTATCACCCTTTAAGAAATTCTGGTTAATGTTTCGCATGCAACTACATTATAGAGTCCATATCTCCGTAACTTAAATAAGCGGTGGAATAGTCATGCGCGCTGTCCTCCGAGAGCTCTTGTTTAAATAGTTTTCAAAATATATTATTACAGTAGACAAAGTATATTCAATTGGATTGATTGCAATGTTGATGAAGCAGTCGACTGCATTATCTTCTTTGATCAAATGTCATCGTATAAAATGCGGGAAACTTCTTGTTTTAATAGTAATATCGAAACAAATCACCATGCTCTATGGTGGGATGAGCAGTGTGAACTCTTAAAGGATAACAAATGTAGGCACCTACGTAGGTTTCGTAAATCTGATAACGAACATGACTATACCGAGTATAGTATAGCTAGAAATGTGTTTAAAGCTGTGTGCAAGAAAAGGCAAATACATTTTCATCAACATCAAAGAATCACTCTAATAAATAGTAGGTCAAACCCTAAGGAATTTTGGTACCTATTAAAAACAAATAATTATATTAATAGTAAGTCAAGTGAAATATCCTTAAAACCCCCGTCACACTTATTTAAAATCAGCAGGAATTAGGCAGAACCAGCCGGAAATATTTTTTTTTAACATTCGCGCCACATTCTGAAGGGAAAGTCAAATTTGTAAAAATGCCGTACGAATACTTTGAATGCACTTCGAACCCACTTCGATTCTTGCACATTCCGGGTGTCTTAGCCCTTGAATGCAGTTTGAACATAGTAGGAATATTTAGAATGCTGTTAGCATTTAGTCAAAATATTTATAATGCACCTACGTACGAATACGGTTGGATTGTTGCCCGAATACCGCCCAAAGTCATGCGACTCCTAAATACCAACTAATAAAGTTCTAGCAGCTGGCCGCATTTTTATACGAATATATACAGAGGATTACCGTTTGTGTTCTCCTTCGAATGCGATCTAAATTTTTCGAATGCTGTCAGAATGCCGTAAGACTATTTATAATGTAGTCAGAACGCAGTTAGAATACACTTCAAATGCTTCGATAGTTCTCCACTACGAATGCACCTCGAAAGTTTTGAGCATGAGCAAAACATTCGGACTGGCCACAAGAATGGACCAGATCATTTGGAATGCACTCAGAATGCAGGCAGAATGTTTAGAATACACTTCGAATATCCAGGAATATACCACGAAGTTTCATTCCGACGACATTCCGTCTCATTCTGTCTCTAGTGTGACTAGGCCTTTATGTGCGTCGACATGGTAAAACTATTTAAAAACACTTCTACATGATGAAGAAGCCCCTCAATTTTCGAAGAAAATACGGATTATATGAATCAAGAGGCTGCGCGTTTGAATATAGAAATTACTTTAAAAGAAATCGAAACAGCAATAAAGAATCTCTCAAATGGTTAAATACTCTGGACTTGATGGTAACCCTGCAGAGTTTTACAAGAATAGTATATGTGAAATTGTACCATGTCTACACAAGTTATTCAATAAGGTATTCACACCAGGTAATTTCCCAAAGTCATGGTCACAATCTATTATTTGTCCTATATACAAATCAGGAGACAAAAACAACCCCGCTAATTACAGAGGTATCTCTATTACTACAGCAATGTATAACATATTTTCAAGTATTATTAATACAAGACTATATAATAGGGCAAAGGATAATTGACGAAGGACAATCTGGATTCAGACGCAACTATTCAACTGCAGACAATCTGTTTTCGTTACAAGCTATAATACAAAAGTACTTATCAAAACAAGGTGGTCATTTTTATTGTTTATATCTTGACTTTCGAAAAGCTTTTGACAAAATAAACCATAACAAGTTATTTCCATGTCTGTAATATTTAGGTACATACGGTAACTTTTTGAAAGTGTTAACTGCTATGTATACAGTACACAATTCTTCAAATGCATCATAGGTACCAGACAGTGTGATACAAATAGCACAGCAATTTTTCTTTGTTTATAAATCAGCTTAGTATAAGACTCCGTGAATGATGTAAAAACGGTATTTACATTACTGAAAATATACCTGACATTATTTGCTTAATGTTCGCAGATGACATTGCAAATTTTTCTGATATACTTGCAAAATCATCTTAATTTAGTAATTCTCTATTGAATACAGAAAAATATCTACTTATAGACATGCCGTTTAACCATAAAATTGCTTTATCAAAATGTCGTTGCTCTAATCATAAGTTTAGAATTGAGACTGGTCGCCATAGCAAAATTACTTGGGGAAAAAAGGATATGTTTGTACTTTTTCAAAAATTTAATCATAAAATTACTTAGTATGAATATCATTTTTCCAGAGTCAAGTTCCACGAAATCAGACAGCATTTCCTTTTCACCTTGTATAAATCTTTTACTAACATTACTAGTTTCTACAGCTTACTACAATCTAATAACCCTTTTCTAATTAGAAAATTAGCAGACTACGTATACATGCTGTTGAAAGAGTTTTAGTTTTAGGGACATTTCTCAGAATGTAATAGATGTATAAATATCATGTTATGTATTATGGGCCGGTGGCCTAAGTACTTTTGAATAAAGAGTTGGTCATTGTCATTTGTCATTGTATATCAAATCACGTGGCGCGTTCAATTGATACAGAATGTTAACGCTGTTCATGGAAACTTACCCTGTAACATTGAAACAAAATCCGTCTTCAAAGTAAAGCACTGAACATTTCTGAATATTCCAAAAACATTTGTTGAAGGTTTCAATGTCCATCTAACTATTTCACAACATACAACAAATTTACAGCAGACAGCCTTAAACAAATCTGGCAAAGATATGGAAAATGTATATGGAAGTTTACATCAAAACGCGTCTATATGTGGGAAAGTTTTAACAAGGAGCAGTTGAGCTAAAAACCTAAAGAAGTTTTGGAACAACGATACGTGATTCTTAACTGAACAAGGGAAAGTAAGTATTGGACTATTTTTATCTTTAACATTTTAATTACTCCCCTTTGCCTAAGCATATTTCTTCAGTTGCCGGTCGGTCAAAATATGATTCTTACAAAAAGAAAGTTTTTTTATTTGCCAAAATGCATTTAAACGTAGGGCTTATTAAATAGTATCCCGAGCATGATTTTAAGGATATTAGCGCTTTTTCTAACATGTGCATTTGTGAGCAAAATCTGTTCGATTTTATGTTGATATTTATACATGTATAATATTTATTTTGTATGTTTTGTTCAATTTGATTGACTTCCTATCAATGAATACATTATTCGGATCACCGCACTTGCGAATAGGAAGATAGGGTTTCCTTCATGAATTTTTATATACAGATCCTTTGATGTTATCGCTCTACGCTTTCTGATGCCTAAATCGAAAAATTCCTCCTTTTGCTACAATATTCTCATTGTTTTTAGTAATTATACTTTCATTTATAGGAGTATTCCACGTTTTTGCCTCGATGTTTTCAAAGTTTTCTGAGATGCACCATTTATGTCCGTGAAGTAAGCAGTCTGGCAGTCTGGCAGCCTGGCAGCGTAGCAGTCTGGCAGCCTGGCAGCGTAGCAGTCTAGCAGCGTGAAGTTAGCAGCCTGGCAGCGTGAAGTTAGCATTCTGGCAGCCTGGCAGCGTGAAGTTAGCAGCTTGGCAGTCTGAAAGCGTTGCAGCCTGGCAGCACGAACTGAGCAGCGTGGCAGCCTGGCAAAGTAAAGATGTCAGTCTGACAGCGTAAACAGCCTGGCAGCGTGAACTTAGCAGCCTAACAGCGTGGTAGCCTGGCAGTGTAAACAAAGCAGCATTACAGCTCGGCAGACTGACAGTGTGAAATAAGCACTCTGACAGCATTGGCAGCGTTAGGTTGGCAGCGTAACAGTCTGACAGATAGGCCGCGTGAAGTTAGCAGCATAATAGCCTGGCAGTCTAGCAGATAAAGGATAGCAGATTGCAGTTTTACAATAATTACATCAATAATTTCATTTGAACTAAGGCATTTCTCTATACTGATTACAATCATATTTTTCTCTTTTTTTGCCTCTAAACGTCGCATAAGACTTAAATATATACTTTTACAACAACTACACCAGACTTTTAATGTGAACTAATCCATATGTCTTTACGCGACATTTCCATTTTAACAGCGCCAGCAGCCTGGTTTTGTCACCGTGCCGGCAGCGTGAAGTTAGCAGTGTGGCAGCCTGGCAGCGTGAAGTTAGCCGTCTGGCAGCCTGGCAGCGTAAAGTTAGCAGCATGGCAGCCTGGCAGTCTGGCAGCGTTAGGTTGGCTGCGTAACAGTCTGACAGACAAGCCGCGTGAAGTTAGCAGCATAATAACCTGACAGTCTAGTAGAATAAGGATAGCAGAATGCACAGTTTTAAAACAATTACATCTATAATTTCATTTGAAAACTAAGGCATATCTGTTTACGCAGATTTCGCAGCGTAGGACAGTTTGATACGCGCTATGATATTGTCACCCTGCCACTACACACACTATTTTTGTTATATGTAACGTTGAGTTTTAATCAAAGATAATATGTTAATTATTGATTACAATCATGTTTTTCTCGGGTTTTTTGCCTATAAACGTCGCATAAGACTTAAAATATATACTTTTACAACAATTACGCCAGACCATCCTCGGTACCCAGGCTATTCATAAAATATATGATAGTGGGCAAATTGGCTAGCGAAACTTCGTAAAGCATGCAGCACGATTTCCTCCGTAACTACACTGTAATATTTGTATCGCATGAGGTTTGTGCCATGCGGCCAATCAAGCGGCTGTATTTCACCTCATAAATTATTCATGAGTACGAGATCTTTACAGCCAATTTGCCCAGGGTATCATAATTGTATGAATAGCCTGGGTACCGAGGATGACGCCAGACACGCTATGCTTTTGTCACCATGCCTGGATATAATATTTTTAGTATATGTAACGTTCGAGTAACTTGTCTTTCAATGAGTTTAAAGCAAAGATAAGATGTTAAATATTTCATTAAATAATTTTTTTTTCGTATTCTTTCTAAAATTTACCTCTATTTCTATCGCTCTCGAAAGCCGAAATCGCGTGATGGCTTAAGTTTGTAGACGCGCATTATTCGGCGATAGTTGATTGACGTGGGTGTTGACCTAGATGTTAAAAAAATGATCTAGATTGTAGACCAATGAAAGGTTGTATTTAATGAATAATGTCGAAGAAATAAATAAAATGAAACGTTTTGATTGGTTCATAGTTAAGTTGGCGATCCTACGAGAGGCACCAATAAGGTGAAGTTTTAAAATGAAATGTTCTGCATACTAACCTTTAATTGTTTTCCTTAAAAAATAAATTTCAGTGAAAAAAATCAGTGAAAACGTATGAAATACAAATTTAAGAGCAAAATATTAATTATTTTTGAAACATGATGAGTTTTCAGTTTTTTCTTATAATGTGTTACATAATACACCTCTTGGGAGCCTCGCGTAATCGCTAGTCATGTGATGAATTCTCAGCCTCGAACGGATCGTCATGTCGTGCTAGCATGGCACAAACCTCATGCGATACAAATATTACAGTGTAGTTACGGAGGAAATCGTGCTGCATGCTTTACGAAGTTTCGCTAGCCAATTTGCCCACTATCATATATTTTATGAATAGCCTGGGTACCGAGGATGGTCTGGCGTAATTGTTGTAAAAGTATATATTTTAAGTCTTATGCGACGTTTATAGGCAAAAAACCCGAGAAAAACATGATTGTAATCAATAATTAACATATTATCTTTGATTAAAACTCAACGTTACATATAACAAAAATAGTGTGTGTAGTGGCAGGGTGACAATATCATAGCGCGTATCAAACTGTCCTACGCTGCGAAATCTGCGTAAACAGATATGCCTTAGTTTTCAAATGAAATTATAGATGTAATTGTTTTAAAACTGTGCATTCTGCTATCCTTATTCTACTAGACTGTCAGGTTATTATGCTGCTAACTTCACGCGGCTTGTCTGTCAGACTGTTACGCAGCCAACCTAACGCTGCCAGACTGCCAGGCTGCCATGCTGCTAACTTTACGCTGCCAGGCTGCCAGACGGCTAACTTCACGCTGCCAGGCTGCCACACTGCTAACTTCACGCTGCCGGCACGGTGACAAAACCAGGCTGCTGGCGCTGTTAAAATGGAAATGTCGCGTAAAGACATATGGATTAGTTCACATTAAAAGTCTGGTGTAGTTGTTGTAAAAGTATATATTTAAGTCTTATGCGACGTTTAGAGGCAAAAAAAGAGAAAAATATGATTGTAATCAGTATAGAGAAATGCCTTAGTTCAAATGAAATTATTGATGTAATTATTGTAAAACTGCAATCTGCTATCCTTTATCTGCTAGACTGCCAGGCTATTATGCTGCTAACTTCACGCGGCCTATCTGTCAGACTGTTACGCTGCCAACCTAACGCTGCCAATGCTGTCAGAGTGCTTATTTCACACTGTCAGTCTGCCGAGCTGTTATGCTGCTTTGTTTACACTGCCAGGCTACCACGCTGTTAGGCTGCTAAGTTCACGCTGCCAGGCTGTTTACGCTGTCAGACTGACATCTTTACTTTGCCAGGCTGCCACGCTGCTCAGTTCGTGTGGCCAGGCTGCAACGCTTTCAGACTGCCAAGCTGCTAACTTCACGCTGCCAGGCTGCCAGAATGCTAACTTCACGCTGCCAGACTGCTACGCTGCCAGGCTGCTAACTTCACGCTGCCAGACTGCTACGCTGCCAGGCTGCTAACTTCACGCTGCTAGACTGCTACGCTGCCAGGCTGCCAGACTGCTACGCTGCCAGGCTGCCAGACTGCCAGACTGCTTACTTCACGGACATAAATGGTGCATCTCAGAAAACTTTGAAAACATCGAGGCAAAAACGTGGAATACTCCTATAAATGAAAGTATAATTACTAAAAACAATGAGAATATTGTAGCAAAAGGAGGAATTTTTCGATTTAGGCATCAGAAAGCGTAGAGCGATAACATCAAAGGATCTGTATATAAAAATTCATGAAGGAAACCCTATCTTCCTATTTGCAAGTGCGGTGATCCGAATAATGTATTCATTGATAGGAAGTCAATCAAATTGAACAAAACATACAAAATAAATATTATACATGTATAAATATCAACATAAAATCGAACAGATTTTGCTCACAAATGCACATGTTAGAAAAAGCGCTAATATCCTTAAAATCATGCTCGGGATACTATTTAATAAGCCCTACGTTTAAATGCATTTTGGCAAATAAATAAACTTTCTTTTTGTAAGAATCATATTTTGACCGACCGGCAACTGAAGAAATATGCTTAGGCAAAGGGGAGTAATTAAAATGTTAAAGATAAAAATAGTCCAATACTTACTTTCCCTTGTTCAGTTAAGAATCACGTATCGTTGTTCCAAAACTTCTTTAGGTTTTTAGCTCAACTGCTCCTTGTTAAAACTTTCCCACATATAGACGCGTTTTGATGTAAACTTCCATATACATTTTCCATATCTTTGCCAGATTTGTTTAAGGCTGTCTGCTGTAAATTTGTTGTATGTTGTGAAATAGTTAGATGGACATTGAAACCTTCAACAAATGTTTTTGGAATATTCAGAAATGTTCAGTGCTTTACTTTGAAGACGGATTTTGTTTCAATGTTACAGGGTAAGTTTCCATGAACAGCGTTAACATTCTGTATCAATTGAACGCGCCACGTGATTTGATATACAATGACAAATGACAATGACCAACTCTTTATTCAAAAGTACTTAGGCCACCGGCCCATAATACATAACATGATATTTATACATATATTACATTCTGAGAAATGTCCCTAAAACTAAAACTCTTTCAACAGCATGTATACGTAGTCTGCTAATTTTCTAATTAGAAAAGGGTTATTAGATTGTAGTAAGCTGTAGAAACTAGTAATGTTAGTAAAAGATTTATACAAGGTGAAAAGGAAATGCTGTCTGATTTCGTGGAACTTGACTCTGGAAAAATGATATTCATACTAAGTAATTTTATGATTAAATTTTTGAAAAAGTACAAACGTATCCTTTTTTCCCCGAGTAATTTTGCTATGGCGACCAGTCTCAATTCTAAACTTATGATTAGAGCAACGACATTTTGATAAAGCAATTTTATGGTTAAACGGCATGTCTATAAGTAGATATTTTTCTGTATTCAATAGAGAATTACTAAATTAAGATGATTTTGCAAGTATATCAGAAAAATTTGCAATGTCATCTGCGAACATTAAGCGAATAATGTCAGGTATATTTTCAGTAATGTAAATACCGTTTTTACATCATTCACGGAGTCTTATACTAAGCTGATTTATAAACAAAGAAAAATTGCTGTGCTATTTGTATCACACTGTCTGGTACCTATGATGCATTTGAAGAATTGTGTACTGTATACATAGCAGTTAACACTTTCAAAAAGTTACCGTATGTACCTAAATATTACAGACATGGAAATAACTTGTTATGGTTTATTTTGTCAAAAGCTTTTCGAAAGTCAAGATATAAACAATAAAAATGACCACCTTGTTTTGATAAGTACTTTTGTATTATAGCTTGTAACGAAAACAGATTGTCTGCAGTTGAATAGTTGCGTCTGAATCCAGATTGTCCTTCGTCAATTATCCTTTGCCCTATTATATAGTCTTGTATTAATAATACTTGAAAATATGTTATACATTGCTGTAGTAATAGAGATACCTCTGTAATTAGCGGGGTTGTTTTTGTCTCCTGATTTGTATATAGGACAAATAATAGATTGTGACCATGACTTTGGGAAATTACCTGGTGTGAATACCTTATTGAATAACTTGTGTAGACATGGTACAATTTCACATATACTATTCTTGTAAAACTCTGCAGGGTTACCATCAAGTCCAGAGTATTTAACCATTTGAGAGATTCTTTATTGCTGTTTCGATTTCTTTTAAAGTAATTTCTATATTCAAACGCGCAGCCTCTTGATTCATATAATCCGTATTTTCTTCGAAAATTGAGGGGCTTCTTCATCATGTAGAAGTGTTTTTAAATAGTTTTACCATGTCGACGCACATAAAGGCCTAGTCACACTAGAGACAGAATGAGCCGGAATGTCGTCGGAATGAAACTTCGTGGTATATTCCTGGATATTCGAAGTGTATTCTAAACATTCTGCCTGCATTCTGAGTGCATTCCAAATGATCTGGTCCATTCTTGTGGCCAGTCCGAATGTTTTGCTCATGCTCAAAACTTTCGAGGTGCATTCGTAGTGGAGAAATATCGAAGCATTTGAAGTGTATTCTAACTGCGTTCTGACTACATTATAAATAGTCTTACGGCATTCTGACAGCATTCGAAAAATTTAGATCGCATTCGAAGGAGAACACAAACGGTAATCCTCTGTATATATTCGTATAAAAATGCGGCCAGCTGCTAGAACTTTATTAGTTGGTATTTAGGAGTCGCATGACTTTGGGCGGTATTCGGGCAACAATCCAACCGTATTCGTACGTAGGTGCATTATAAATATTTTGACTAAATGCTAACAGCATTCTAAATATTCCTACTATGTTCAAACTGCATTCAAGGGCTAAGACACCCGGAATGTGCAAGAATCGAAGTGGGTTCGAAATGCATTCAAAGTATTCGTACGGCATTTTTACAAATTTGACTTTCCCTTCAGAATGTGGCGCGAATGTTAAAAAAAAATATTTCCGGCTGGTTCTGCCTAATTCCTGCTGATTCTAAATAAGTGTGACGGGGGTTTTAAGATATTTCACTTGACTTACTATTAATATAATTATTTGTTTTTAATAGGTACCAAAATTCCTTAGGGTTTGACCTACTATTTATTAAAGTGATTCTTTGATGTTGATGAAAATGTATTTGCTTTTTCTTGCACACATTCTTTAAACACATTTCTAGCTATACTATACTCGGTATAGTCATGTTCGTTATCAGATTTACGAAACCTACGTAAGTGCCTATATTTGTTATCCTTTAAGAGTTCACACTGCTCATCCCACCATAGAGCATGGTGATTTGTTTCGATATTACTATTAAAACAAGAAGTTTCCCGCATTTTATACGATGACTTTTGATCAAAGAAGATAATGCAGTCGACTGCTTCATCAACATTGCAATCAATCCAATTGAATATACTTTGTCTACTGTAATAATATATTTTGAAAACTATTTAAACAAGAGCTCTCGGAGGACAGCGCGCATGACTATTCCACCGCTTATTTAAGTTACGGAGATATGGACTCTATAATGTAGTTGCATGCGAAACATTAACCAGAATTTCTTAAAGGGTGATAATTTGCATTATATGCAGGATAGAGTTATTTAACTTGATTATTTTCATAGGTGTGATGGTTGGGAAGGGTTGTATAACGTTTCAATGGAATGCATCACGTAGTTACTAAGATATGGACTCTTAATGTAGTTGCACGCAAACCTTTAACTATAATTTCTAAGTAAAAAAATGGGAACAATTTGCATCATATGCAGGATAGAGTTATCTTAATTGGTTGTGTATATAGTTTTAAAATTGGGAAGGGTTGTATAAAGTTTCAATACAGTGCTTCGAGTAGTTACTGAGATATGGACTTTTAATGTAGTTGCACACAAAACTTTAACCAGAATTTCTATGTCCAAAAAGGGCCATAACTTGCATACAATAGTGGATAGAGTTATCGTACTTGATTGTTTACATATGTGGGATGGTTGGAAAGGGTTGTATAACGTTTCAATGCAATGCATCAAGTAGTTACTAAGATATGGTCTCTTAATGTAGTTGCATGCAAAACTTTAACCAGAATTGATGAGTTCAAAAAGGGCCATAACTTGCATAAACTGAAGGATAGAGTTATTTAACTTAAAAATCAACATAGATGTGATAGTTGGGAAGGGTTGTATAAAGTTTCAATGCATCAAGTAAATACTATCGACTCTTAGTGTAGATGCATGCAAAATATACTGGATAGAGTTATCATACTTAATTGTTTACATAGGTTTGGAAGGGTTGTATAAAGTGTCAATGCAATGCACGGGATAGAGTTATCATACTTGATTGTTTACATATGTGTGATGGTTGGAATGGAAAGGGTTGTATAACGTTTCAATGCAATGTATCAAGTAGTTACTAAGATATGGTCTCTAAATATAGTTGCACGCAAAACTTGAACCAGGGTTGTATAAAGTTTCAATGCAATGCACCAAGTAGTTACTAAGATATGGTCTCTAAATCTAGTGGCACGCAAAACTTGAACCAGAATTTCTAAGTAAAAAAAGGGCCATAACTTTGCATAAAATGCAGAATAGAATTATCTAACTTGATAATATACATAGATGTGACAGCTGGATAGGGTTGTATAAAGTTTCAATGCAATGCATCAAGTAAATAATGAGATATGGACTGTTAATTTAGTTGCACGCAAAGATTTAACCAGAATGTCAAAGTAAAAAAAAAGGCCATAACTTGCATAAAATGCAGGATAGAGTTACCTAACTTAATAATCTACAAAGGTGTAATGGTTGGGTAGGATTGTAGAAAGTGTCAATGCAATACCTGTAGTATTTAAGTACTTGTATGCAAAACCTTAACCAAGGTGTGACGTGGACGCCGATGCCGACGCCGACGTTAGGGTGAGTAGTATAGCTCTCATATTCTTCGAATAGTCGAGCTAACAACTAGTCCAACGGTGATCACGCCATTGAAACTGCACATACCTTACTGCAGACATATATGAATTATTATCAACGGTTTGTTTCTCATAGACTTTCTTCAAAAATGAAAGATTGCATAATAACGGGTAGTGATCAGAATCATCTCGTTCTGCAACTGTGAAATATGAGACAACATCGAAAACGTCTTTGGTTGATAGGAAATAATCGACTACACTTTTACCATCATTTGAAAGACACGTGAAATGTCCTAAAAAATCATCGAAGAGTCAACCGTGCATTACATGCATAGCATGTGCTCTGCAAACGTCTATTGAACATTCAATCTTCATGAAAGTTCAAAAGAACTATCGGTCAAATTCTAAACTGAGTCGGTCACATGGGTTAAACAACTAAGTCACTATGTCAAATGCTAGAAAACCTTTATGAACACTCTAGAAGCCTCATTTGTTTACAAGAGTGATGTGCCCTTGAACATGGCGGACATGTTTTTATGACTGATTCCGACCTAGAACACGAAAATGGGAGTAGATATTGGGACATATAGACAAGCTAGTGTAACTTTTTCGCCGCGGCAAAGGTTGGTTTACACCCACAGAACAAACATTACATGTTACAAATAATGGGATACGCCGAGTTATATGTGGTTTGAGGTTGACTATTTGCCTTACCGCTTTATTGCTCACATGTGATGGCGTAGAATCAAACCCCGGCCCTACGCACGGGCCAACTACCGGTATAGAGACTCGAGCAAATAGACAAATAACTAAATCATTTCAAGCGACTTGCGCATCACCCATACAAATACAGGATGGTGTAAATGCTCCAACATGCAAGTCCCAACAACATAATCAACCAGTACATAACAAAAGGGCTGGCAGTCGAAAAGTAAGCAGTACTGTTCAAGATATCATGACCTTTCTGCATGAAATGAAGAAGGATTTTAAGTCTGATATATCGTCAATGAAGAATGAAGTTAAGTTCGATCTATCTAACATTAATTCTAAGATAGACAATATAAGCATGTCCATAGAAACACTTGAAACTGAAAACGCAACATTGAAAGCTGAAAATGAGTCTATTAAATGTGAATTGAGATCACTGCATCAGAAACTTGACTATATTGAAGGCCAATCTCGTAGGAATAATTTGCGCATCTACGAAATCCCTTCATTTATTAAGCATGCTTTGCAGTGTCCAGACCTGGAATCAGTAGAAATTGAGCATGCTCACAGGTCAAAGGGTAAATCTACAACCAAGTGCCCAATTATAGTTAAATGTCTTCGCTACAGGGATTGTTGTGCTATTTTTCAAAAAGCAAAGGAGATATTTAATAGAAGTGATGAATTTTAGGTGCACCTAGATTATACAGACAGAGTAAAAAACACATAGACGGGGAGCTTGGAAATGCCATGATGAAGGAAAGGGGAAAATGCAGCTTTTCTGTTGTACAGTTCGACAAACTAGTCGTGAATAACACCATATATAGATTCGATGATATTACACAATCGATAGTACACGTAGGTCATCGTGATAAACGGAAAAATACACGTGCTTTCGCCAAGGGTGGGGCTCCAAATGGCCTAAGAAACTCACAGCAATTGGGTGTTGTAAAGGAAAACAATGATAACTATGTAAATCATCCACATGACAATCAAGAACCAACTAATAGTGAGAATTATGTAAACGTTTATGTAAATGAGTCAGATTAGAGAACAGGCCGAGACTTGCAAAAACACTTTAAATAATATCATGGAATGTGCAGGGTTTACGTAAACATATAAATAATGATGATTTTTATTGAGTATCTGTCACACTTTGATATTGACTTCTTATGTGAAACTTGGAGTAATCAATCTGGCGATTTTAATATTGTTTGCCTGGTTATACGCACTATGATCAAGTCAGAGTTAAACCAAAGCGCCAATGGCACTGTAGTGGCGATCGTATGGAAAATGCTGCAAAGTAACAAGCAGTATATCGGTGTAGGGCTTGCGATTTTCAATAATAGTGCACTCTGGTGCGGGTAAATTTGAGAATGTATCAACCCTGCATCTTTTGACAGTAGAATAATATTAGTTTGCCAGAATGTTGTCTTGGTGATTTTTTAGTTACGTTCCGAAATTGGTCATGATGTTTCAAAAGGCCATTCCAAATGTATTAAAAATCTAGTTGGTACTCGATGGACTACCGTTTAAGCTCATTATAATGCCTATTTGTAATCTAAATTGTTCGGGTAATTACATGTTCATCACCAGGTCGCTAGGCCATATTAAGATAAAATAGTTTGTACACTTTAGAAATGACAAGATTATCAAGAAAGGAGAGAAAACAGTATCCATTAGTTTGGTGTTTGGTTCAATTTAGTAGCTTCACATTGCATGATTGAGGGTTGTCAGAGACATATAAACACAGTGTATTTATATGTCTCTGAGGTTGTTAAACTGCTTCGAAAAATTTAAGTGCAATAACAAACACAAAACATGCACAAAAAGCACACTTTCACTATTTGCCAAACTGTTCAATTTATATAAATATAGGCATATATTATATAAAAAATGCTCGATCTCAAAACTAAATTAGGCTACACTTTCAGCATTGATTGCTAATTGACTCTAGAACGTGCAGACGTGTATACATAACGTGTGTACACACTGACATCGTGTGTCCTTTAAACATTTGTTAACCAGTCTTATCATCTAGACGCTTTCATATATTTAAACAACTACAAAATAAAGCGTTTATGATATTGATATTTAAGAACACCAGTCTCGCGAGCTATTTATAGAACCTTTTGGAATTTCCAGATTTGAGTATCATCAGAGTACGCGCAATGATATTTATTATCTGCCCAATCATGACGAAGATAGTATTTACATATTTTAACACTTTGTAGATAATATCTCGATAAAACTCAAATAATAGTAATAATCCGGTACCAAAGTAGCACTGACATAATTATTATTAACCGCGTATCTGCATCAATGATGGAACTATAACGGATGTGAGTAAATTGGTTTGCAGTAAGGAAAAAAAATATCAACGGGCTTTTCAAAACCGACTATGTAAATATTGTTCGTTGTTGTTGTTTCTGTTAGCATTGTGGCGATTGTCAAACCAATCGCCACAAAAACGGCATGCTCTCAGAAATAGTGGAGGCGTGGGCTGTTTCATCTCGAGTAACCTGTCTGATCTTAATTTTATCACCATAATATCCGATCACTGGATTGATTGTATTGTAATATTTTGTTACGTCTCAACCATATATGAAACTAAAGACATTATTATTTATTTTGTGTAAACTTCACCAGAAGGATCGACCGTTTATGACAACGTTTTAGAACCTAATGGAATTATCCATATGCAAGATCATTTTCAACAATTACAGCATAAATATCCATTTGCAGATGTAATTATTGTTGGGGATTTCAATGCCCGAAAACAGATTTAGCAGATGTTATATTGAATGATGATATTTACTATATCCATGGTGAAATAGACTATAGCGCCAATAATTTCAATTTGGGACGCAATAATAAAGACTTTACAGATTTAACAACATCGGTAATTCTCTAACATGTAGAGTGTTCAAAATGAAATTGTGATATAAACCATTATATACAGTACAAATACTAATATAAATTCAACAAAGCATAATGTTTTTGAGACAATATAAATGAAACTTGTAGTCTGATATTTCCCTATGGTAGTCAATATTTCCATTAAGTTAAAAACAAATCCATCTTTTCCGATAGTTGTTGGGTTGGGGAAAATATCAAATATACCGCACCAGTCTGGTTCCTTATTTGTTTCGACTCGAGGGCAAAATAATACCAAAAATGTGTGTTGTTTTTTTGCTAACAGTACATAAACATTCAGAAAATTGATATTTTCTTATTCTGGTATTTACGCGTCGATATACTTGTTCGATATTGCGATTAAAGTGCCCATTTGTACCTCACTAGTTGTTTTAGAAAGGCGAACTATAATTCAGATAAACTTATATAAAATTGGAATCCGTTGTGGTCGACTGGTTAGCGTCTGGGATTTCGAAACCGGGTGTCCCGGGTTCGATCCCCAGTCGCGGCACTACGGTCATGGCGGTGTGCCCTTGGGCAAGGCACATTTTCTAGCCTAGTACTGGTTTGTTTATCCACGGATCATGAATAAGTGAACTGTCGCCGTGATATAACTGAAATAATGTTAAAAGCGGCGTAAAACCCAAATAAAATAAAATAAAATAACATTTTATAAAACGTCTACGACAAGAACAAGCAACTCATAGAGCGTATGTCAATATGAGTAGCGAATCTACAAATAACGATGCGATTTATCTATACGTCACATAATTACGTCAGACTTTACGATAACGCCATATTTAGATCAGATTGAGATTGTGTATGCCTATTGATTTTCGACACGTTTGGTAGGCATGTTAATATACAATCGATGTAAACATTGAGGAATGGCCTTTAAATTCACAAACATTTAGATTGGGGCGCTTTGTAACGTCCTTAGCAACATGTGGAATTAATATAATTACATGATCGATGCCTAGAGATTAGAACGACTAGTTCGTAAAACTGAAGCAATAAGATCCCCTTTCAGTTGACGCGGCTTGTATATATATATATATATATATACGTGTATTAACCCTTTCCAACATACAACAAATCTGCATCAAAAGAATGAAAACTACGAAACACTTTATAGATTAAAGAACAATTGAATGCAGTTGAATAACTTGTGGCGAAAGGAGAATTTTCTCATTGTTAACATTAAATCCTTTTGCCGCAATGTTTTCGAAAGTCGTCTGCTGTAAAGACGTCACAAAGGGTCTGTATGTGGTAAAGGAATACATAAATAGTTAGATAAAAAGAACGGGGGTTATTTGTTATGTGTATTATAACACTAAGTGTCCATCCAAGGTTAAAAGGTGCCAGTTGATTTTTGTAAACAGTCTAGATCCAGATCAGTGTGTGCATCTACATTGTTTATTTTACTTAACATATGTTTGTTCGAAGCTTCTTTTAACGTGCCTAGATAATTGTTAGACTGAACAGATTGCCAACATGATTTGAACCTACAATGGTTAGAAATGCCAAATGTGTCCATGGACGGGCTCAAATATACAATAGTTAAGTAAGAAGCACATTCCGATGGTATTTAATGTTTTGTATCTGTGTTCAAAGATGACCTGATTGTTGCATTGTCTTAAATATAGTTTTGGTTTAGTTTTGTTAGGGTTTACCGTCGTTTTGTGTAATACAATTAATTGGATGACATAGTTGATTGTGTTTTACCAATATTGACGTTTTTAACGCCGTTTTCAATAACATGGTTAGTCACATCATGTCTGAAATACATTTAACTATGTTTTTATCTGGCTATCTCGCACTTTTACTCTACCGACACAATATTCTTCTCTTACAACTTTGCACGTGTACCGTATTGATCCATTTGTGGAATATCAATCAGGCCTAATCAAAAAATGATTTTCGTCGATAAGAATGAATGACCGAGCTGAGCTTCGAACTCACAATACCCGACTCGATAGGCCTCGTCGTTACCATTAGTTATCAGAGTCCAGCCATAGACTAAACTATAAAATGCCTTCGGAGGCATTGACGTAACCATTATTCCGATTAATGATATACTTGTATAGCCAGGTGTTTCATCATAACCGTTATTTCGATTAATGATATACTTGTATAGCCAGGGGTTTCATCATAACCATTATTTGGATTAATGATATACTTGTATAGCCAGGTGTTTCATCATAACCGTTGTATTGATAGTCCCAAGATGCTTGTATGGCTAGATGTTGAACCGCAAGGGTATATGAAAGCTGATTTCGGATATATTTTGGTCGCAAAACCCCGAAGGTCAGTGTTCGTGGCACACGTCCAATATTATAGTTGTACATATGATCGGCTGTCAGCGAGTGAAGAATGGGTATACAGAGTAACAAGAAAGAACTTGAGTGCATAATTCATGTTAGATCACGCATAAAATGCGAATACTTGCAACAGTCAAGTTATTTTAAATAACAATGATCAGAAAACAATTCGAATTCACCAGGTTCAGTGATATTTCAGATAACAAAAAGATAAAGGTACAAGTGTAAATTTATAGTCTGATATATTCGTTAAGTACATGGTTAATAGACTGTTCACCTAAGACAAATGATATAAATAGTGAATTAGTTACTAAAGCCAAATTATTAAACCTATTGATAAATGCTCCATTATCCAATCCGTATAACTCAACGTTTAAACAGCTTTACCGTATCAACTCTGTAGAAGAGTATATAATGTATAAACGTTTAAAGTGTCAAGGCTAACATTAGTGAATAAAATAGACAATATGGTCTTATCTTATATTCTTATATGAATATGGTCAATGATATAAACACTGAAAGAATCGACGTCATGTGAACTATTTAATTTTAATACACCTTGAAGCATAATTTTTAGGGGAATTTATTATGTCTTTTTCTACCACGGTTAAACAAATAAGTAGGAATGTTTTTAAGCATGTACAATTACAGTGTGTGTATACCACGTGACTTTTGACGTCATATTTGCATGGTCAGACAGCAATAATTGCTCTTGATAAGAATTTTAAAACAATGGTAACTTTTTTATTCCTTCACCCTTTTTAATGAGACATGGCGCAATCTACGCCGCTTACATTGTCCTATCTCCGAGTTTTTACTGGAGTTTGATTGGTGGTCTAGTTTTTTCAAACACTTCGCCGAACCTGTTCTCAAAATCCAGTTTTGATAATGCTCCGGCTGTCGGCGATATTAATACAATTTGAGAAAAGGTTCATCGAAGTGTTTGAAGAAACTAATTCACTAATCAAACTCCTTTGAAAAACCGGAGATAGGACTCGGTAAGCGGCGTAGACTGCGCCATGTTTCATTAAAAATGATGAAGAAATAAAAAAGTTACCTTTGTTTTTACTTTTAAACCGAAGTAAAATATTTCTTTCCACCGTAGCATTTGTGACGTAAAAGTCAGGTGGTATACACACACTGAATTATGCACCTGGGATTTTGTTTTCACAAAAACCAAGCTTCAGCAGATACATAGCTCCTGGCCTAGTTAGAATTAGCTAACAGAAAGAGGAAAAATGTGTTGCACATATTGTGCAAAAGACTTTGATTAACAGTTTTGTAACTTTACATGAATGCTTGTAAGCATATAAAGTTGTTCACCTGCTTTGAACGAATTGTGCTATATAGTCAGCATGCGCTAGTCGAATTAACATCTATAATTCAATCTGTTTAAACTGAATGTTCGCATAATAAATACATAACAAGGTGTGTTGAAAACATATGAGCTGTGTGAAGTTAGCTAAACATACGACATTCGACATTCAAAAATTGAAAAAACAAAAAAAATTGAAAAATCGAATGTCGTGCTGGCACGACATACGACATTCGACATTCAAAAGTTGGAAAAAAAATCTTACGGGAGTGGAACAACGACCTTAAGGCGGATTTCTACCCGAGTCTGCCGCGTGTATTACAGGGAGCACTTGGGCCTACAAGCCCTTGTCGAACAAAAAAAATGGAGTGGAACACTTTTATATTTTGTCTTACGGGCGTTGAACAACGGCCTTACGGCGGATGTCTACTCGAGTCTTCTGCGTGTATTACGGGCCTACAAGCCCTTGTCACGGGAGTCGAAAAAAAAAACCACAATGGAGTGGAACACTTTTATTTTTTTTCTTACGGGCGTGGAACAACGGCCCTTATTTGCTACAAGTCAGTCCCGCCGTTAAAACTTGCGCTGACAGTGAAGTGCTCTTCTTGTCTCAAAGCAGCACTCTGCATATGGCTGGGGAAATGTGCGCTGGGGCCGAATTTGCAATATGCCAGTCCTGTCGATGAATCCAGCGCTGAAGGCGAAGTCCTCGCCTTGTTTTAGAGGCGTATGGCCGAGGAAATGTGCGCTGAGGCTGAATTTGCTATAAGGAAGTCCTGCTGTTTACCCACGCTGACGGCGAAATCCTCGCCTTGTTTCCAGACAGCACTCTGCGTATGCCTCCGGCAATGTGCGCCGGGGCCGAATTTGCTACAAGGCAGTCCCGCCGTTAGAATCCGCGCTGACGGCGAAGTGCTCCCCTTGTTTCAAGGCAGCACTCCGCATACGTCTGGGGAAATGTGCGCTGGGCCCTGATATGCTACAAGGCAGTCCCGCCGTTAGAACCCGCGCTGCCGGCGAAGTGCTCTCCTAGTTTCAAGGCAGCACTCCGCATATTTCTGGGAAAATGTGCGCTGGGGCCTGATTTGTCGTATAGCATATGCGGCCCAGGCGCACATTTTCCCTACTAGCAGCGGAGTGCTAGCGTAAAAGAAGGTTCAGCACTTCGCCGTAAGCGCGCGTTGACTGCGGAACCTGCCTTATAGCGTATTCGGCCCCGGCTCACATTTCCCCTACTAGCAGCCGAGTGCTCGCATAAATCATGGCTCAGCACTTCGTCGTAAGCGCGGGTAGACTGCGGGAACGGTCGTATATCATATGCGGCACCAGGGCACATTTTCCCTACTAGCAGCGGAGTGCTAGCGTAAAACAAAGCTCAGCACTTCGCCGTAAGCGCGGTTAGACTGCGGGACCTGCATTAACGAGTATGCGGCCCCGGCTTACATTTCCCCAACTAGCAGCAGAGTGCTCCCCGTAAAACACGCAGCAGACTCAGGAAGAAATCCACCTTAAAGCTGTTGTTCCACGCCCGTAAGAAAAAAAAATAAAAGTGTTCCACTCCATTGTGATTTTTTTTTTTTTGTTCGACTGCCGTGACAAGGGCTTGTAGGCCCAAGTGCTCCCCGTAATACACGAAGCAGACTCGAGTAGAAATCCGCCTTAAGACCGTTGTTCCACGCCCGTAAGAAAAAAAGTGTTCCACTCCATTGTGATTTTTTTTTCAACTGTCGTGACAAGGGTTTGTAGGCCCAAGTGCTCCCCGTAATACACGCAGCAGACTCGAGTAGAAATCCGCCTTAAGGCCGTTGTTTCACGCCCGTAAAAAAAAAAAAAAAGTGTTCCACTCCATTGTGATTGTTTTTTTGTTCGACTCCCGTGACAAGGGCTTGTAGGCCTTAGTGCTCCCCGTAATACACGCGGCGGACTCGGGTAGAAATCCGCCTTAAGGCCGTTGTTCCACTCCCGTGAGATCTTTTTTCAACTTTTGAATGTCAAATGTCGAATGTCGTGCAAGCACGACATTCAATTTTTTGAAGTTTTATTTTTTGAATGTCGAATGTCGAATGTCGTGCCAGAACGACATTCGTTTTTTTTTTCTTCAACTTTTGAATGTCGAATGTCGAATGTCGTGCCAGCACGACATTCAATTTTTTGAAGTTTTATTTTTTGAATGTCGAATGTCGAATGTAGACTGCAGGGCCTGCCTTATAGCGTATGCGACCCGGGCTCACATTTCCCCTACTAGCAGCCGATTGCTCGCCTAAATCAATGCTCAGCACTTCGCCTTAAGCGCGGCTAGACTGCGGGACCGGCCGTATATCATATGCGTCACCGGCGCACATTTCCCCTACAAGCAGCGGAGTGCTAGCGTAAAACAAAGCTCTGCACTTCGCCGTAAGCGCGGGTAGACTGCGGGACCTGTAATAAAAATAAAAGTGTTCCACTCCATTGTAATTTTTTTTTTCTTAGACTACCGTGACAAGGGCTTGTAGGCCCAAGTGCTCCCACGCAGCAGACTCGAGTAGAAATCCGCCTTAATGCCGTTGTTCCACGCTCGTAAGAAAAAAATAAAATTGTTCCACTCCATTGTGATTTTTTTTCGACTCCCGTGACAAGGGCTATCGGCCCAAGAGCTCCCCGTAATACACGCGGCAGACTCGGGTAGAAATCTGCCTTAAGGCCGTTGTTCCACTCCGTTGAGATTTTTTTTAATTTTTGAATGTCGAATGTCGTATGTCGTGCCAGCACGACATTCGTTTTTTCTTTCAACTTTTGAATGTCGAATGTCGAATGTCGTGCCAGCACGACATTCGATATTTTGAAGTTTTATTTTTGAATGTCGAATGTCGAATGTCGTGCCAGCACGACATTCGATTTTTTTTTTCAACTTCTGAATGTCGAATGTCGAATGTCGTGCCAGCACGACATTCGTTTATTTTTTTTTCAACTTTTGAATGTCGAATGTCGAATGTCGTATGTTTAGCTAACTTCACACATATGTGAACTTATTATGTAATGTATTTATCATGTGACAGTTGAATTAACACTGCCACTATAATCCGTTTAAATTTAATATGCGCATAATGAATACATTACACGGTCTTTTTTTACAAATATTTCTATTTGGAATGTATTGTGGTAAGTATGTATCATGGGACAGTTCAACTTACACAAACAATACATATATTTAACAGTTTATTGTGAACAATTAATCGACAATGAACACGTACACACATCACTCGGTCCACTCTAATCGAAAAAAAGGAGACACTGACATGAGTGTGCATGTATATAGCGAGACTGTTTAATTGATCTTTCATGAAAGAAGTACCTTGTCTAACGGTTTGAACTAAGTTAAGGTAGAGCACACAAACAGCTTTGCTGTAAGAATGGCATATGGTTTGAGATAGGATTCGTAAACAGTCTATGCACGAATGTCAAAAGGAGATGTCATGCTTAAGTGCACTCCGAAGATTGTATCTTTTAATCCGCCGTGCCAGGGCGGTTAACATGGGTTTGGTAAAGGGAGTCTCTGGTACGATCCCCGCTCGCTTCGGTCATAGTGGAGTACATTTAGGCAATGCACATATAATGGAAACTGTCCAAATTTAGCCTACGGGTTGGTCTATCAGGTTAATGTGTGCAAAAAACACTTGATTAAGACATAACTTCACAATATATGGGTATAATTATCAAGAAACACATTATTTTCGTCGGCAAAACATTTGTAAATTAATTTAAAAACAACCTCATTTTATTTTTGCTGAAAATTAATAGTTTTGACATCGAATCAGGCAATCAAACTATTGCAAAAGTCATTAATGAACTGCGAAATCGACCTCTAGTTAATAGTTAAAAAAAAAAGGTTGTATACGGTTAATGTATAAAATGGCAACACTTCAAGTTGTATTCACTGTCAATGAAAATTTAAATGTTATGCGATTACGTTCATATAATTATATTATTTACTAAAATAATGGATGGTTTTTTCAAATTTGGAATGAAACTATCAATGACGAACAGTGAGTAACCTGGTCAGTTATATCACGGTGGTAAGCTGACTTAACCATTGAGTTTTATGGCTTTTTGACAACCACTCCTCGAGTATGAGGAATATCTTGGTCAGTCATATCACGCTGGCCAGCTGATCTACCAATGCGTGTATGATATTATGCTTATTACTACTCGAGTATGATGAATATATCGATCAGTCACATCAGGCTAGCTAGCTGACTTTCCACTCGAATAAGACGAATATCTCGGCGGCTATCTGACTTTCCCATGTGTTAAATGACTTTCTGTCAACCAATACTCGAGTAAGAGGAATATCTCGTCTGCTTACTGATTTTCCCATGTGTTTTATGACTTTATGTCAACCAATACTAGCGAATGGCGAGAATCTTTGTCAGTTATATCACGCCGGCTAGCTGACCCACCCAAACGTGGTATGACTTTCTGTCAACCAATAACCCAGTTTGATAAATATACTGTTGTGACGCGTGCACATAGCCTCGAAACCATAGTGGCGCGAAAAGTCTATATAAGGAACCAACACATCCGGGAACTCACTCTACTATTTTGCGGCGTTCAGAGACGGACGTACTAAGAATACTAAGAATATACTAAATATAACAAAGAGAACAACCACTGGAATACCAGGTATAGCACCCTGTTGGTCCATCCATTCATTAGAATTAGTAAGGTCACTTCATTGGCGACGAGGATAATGTTGGCCCTTATTGGCAGTTTTAAGTCTTTTTCCGTAGTGTCTTTGTTTTTCGCGACTCTACGTCAGTTTGCAAATCAGACTCAAAATGCAGTAATTATTCTTTTGAATTAAGTTGTGGTTACAGTTCATTAAATTAAACATTTCTGTTCGATTTAATCCAGCAAAAGCCCATAAAATAATTACTTTTAGTATTGGTTTTATGAAAGGTCTATAAAATAGACATTTTTATGCAAGAAGTACTCTGACAGTTTACGGATACATTATTGTCTGCTTTTTAAGTATTCATTACTTTACAGAGGAATTTTCAAAGTATATCGTCTGCTTTTTAAGCATTCATTGCTTTACAGAAAAAAGTTCAAGGTATTTCGTCTGCTTTTTAAGCACTTGTTACTTTACAGCGACAATTTTACGGTATTTGCATTTCCGTTGTTTTTACCAACGCGTTTTTTTGCATCCAAAAGAAACAGAATATTGCCAGGAATACTTTTTAAGTATTAAATCTTTCATTCCAAGGATATGGCTCTTGTCAATATTAATTCTGCGTCAGCGGAGGAACTTCAACTGATCCCGGGAATAGGCGAAACAAAAGGCAAATGCCCTCATTAAGTATCGGGACCATAGTTACCAAACAAGCATTTTCACTGATGCTTATGGTGCCTGATGATGTCTGGGAAAATTAGATTTTAGAGTTCCAACGTCCAAAGGTCAGGGTTATACTACTTTAAGTCAAATTTCACCAAGTTCTTCAATGAAGGACAAATCTCTGTTTGATTTGGAAGCAGAAATTGAGGACGCAAAGAAATCAATTGAAGAATTGTTGTCTTTCAGCGAACCAAATCATGCAGATTTGGGAAGTTTGATTTCCAAATTGCCTCAAACACCTTCTTATATGGTGAAATATAAATTTAAAGCGCCGAAAGCACAGATACCCGTCCACGGGACGCCTAAGTTAATGTTATCAGAAATAGATTCAACTCTGAAAATAAAATGGCCGCAGGTCAACAGTCTTTTAGACGGGACTTGGGTCATGCTGGTGAAAGGTTGGGTAATCAACAGTCTGATGTATGTGTTCATGTGCCCGGTTCTATCTCATGTTTCAAGGTCGAGATTAACTCGGACTAATATTTCATCTGGAAATGTTTGTATACATAGAAATGGATACCCTGACTCATCAAGATCACGGTCGAGTTCTGGGTAATTTTCGCCCTACAGACATTTAAAACACTACCAAAATCTTCAAAGAAAGAGTAGTCGTTCTTCAACGAAGCGTGATGTGTCTTTTAGACACCCCTTCAATGAAAGACACGGAGATCCAAGGACATTGCCAAAGTATCTCCGATATAACGGAAAAACTAGCTGGCTTTCATTTAAACAGATTTTTGAGAGTTTAATGTCTGTTTCGAATTGGGGTGAGCAGGAGTGCCGGGACTATCTGACATGGAGCCTTGAAGGAAAAGCTCTTGATTTGTTCACTATCTCAACCAAAATTGGTGAGCATTGTTCCTTCAAAAATATAATAAGGAAACTTGAAATGAGATATGGCTCCAGTGAGTTGACGGAAATGGCTAGGGTCAACTTTCAGCAGGCAATGCAAAAAGCGGAAGAGTCTGGAAGACTGGGCGGACCGGGTTATGACCATGGCGACATCAGCCTATAAAGATCTCCCGGAAAGCCACGGAGTTCAGGAGGCTGTTTCAAAGTTTTGCCAGGGCTGTGTGGATAAGGATGCTGCAAAGCATGCCTGTTTTGAGCATCTCCGCAATTTTCAGGAAGCCTTAAATGCTGTTAAGCAACATCAGTACATTTCCCAGGCAGTAGATGGTTAGAAACCTCGCGGTCGACGCACAACAAATGACATAGCTGTCAACTAAATAACACTTGAAGATGTCATGAAGGCTGTTGAGGATGTCATGAACAGGAAGGTGTCTGATGGTGACAAAAGCCAAGGAAAGGCAAAGCCTGGATTGAATGTTTCTTTTGCAAAAGCAAAGGACATTTTAAAAGGGATTGCAGGAAATATGCTGCTTGGTTAAACAAGAAAGAACAGGAGAGGGAAGCTAAAGAAGATAAGCCGGCTTTAAACAAATAAAGGCTGGGGTTAAGGACCACGTACCCCAGTCTGAGGTTTTAGTGTGAGTGCTGTAGAAAGTCATGACCCTGTACCAAAGGATTTTAGTCTTTTGACAGGACAAAAGCAAATGAGCACTTTTAGTGTGAATACTGAAGAAAGTCATGACTCGGTTATAAAGGCTCTTAGTCTTCCAACAGCACATGAGTGCTCGCAGGAAAAGTTCTTTTCGGCACCTGAAGACTCAGAAGCACCAGCCTTACTAAAAGCAAAGTCTACACATACAAAAACTACAGAGGAACCAATTAAGGTTCATCGGGTATGCGCGGGTTCTTCTTTCATTCATTTGAAAGTTGGGGGAGAATGGTTAAGGCTAGAATTGACTCTGGTGCGGAAATTACTGTTCTCTCTACTGAAGTATATAATACTTTAAAAGAATGACCTAATAGAATACAAGATGGAGTCATGCAGATGGCCGATGGGGACAATGTCATGCAAGGCTTTATAACTAAACCAGTGCAGTTGCATTTAGGTTCCAAGGTTTTCAAAGAAAGATTGTATGTCGCTCCAATAGCTGATGAAATGTTGTTAGGTCATGACATCATGCATCACCTGGGCGTATTACATGACATGCAGTCTGACAATTGTATTGACAATGGCGAAAAAATACCAATTATGACGTATTTTCAAAAAGGAAAACCTGTAATTGCTCGAATTTCTCTAACAAGACAAGTGGTGGTCCCACCAAATTCAGTCGTAAGGGTGCATGGCAAGATGGATGCTGAGTTAGAAGACTATTATCTGGAACCAGTGGAGGTGGTATACAATAAAGTACTGATGCCACATATAGTAAGATCTGCTGGGGAAAAACCGGGCATTTGCTTAGTAAATCCAACAGACCATTACAAGACATTCAAGAACAATTTTGTCATTGCAAATGCACATGAAGTAGAAGAAATACTTCCAGATGATCAAAGTTCTGAAATGTTGTTTTGTCACACAGAAGATCATGCTCCTGCCTCCGGTTTGGCTTCTATTCAGCCAGAGCAACACAATATTAGTACAGCAGACTTCAACATTGCCAGCTAATATACAAGACCTCCATAAAGCATCTGTAACGCACCTGGATGCTGAGCAGACTGAGAGATTAGCAAGTGTTTACACCGCTATTCTGATGTCTTTGCTCATAGTGATTTTGATCTTGGCAGTTTTACAGCAATTGAACATGCTATAGACACTGGCAATGCGAAACCCGTTAAATAGATGCGTAGAACCCCCGCATGCTTTATAACGAAGAGGAAGGACATCTCAAGAAGATGATAGACTCTGATAGAGTTATTCAAGAATCAATCTCCGAATGGGCCTCTTCACCCGTTCTAATTCGGAAAAGGGATGGCTCAGTTCGATGGTGTATTGACTATAGGGCCTTGAATGACGTAACTGTCAAGGACACTTTTCCGTTACCATTAGTAGAGGATTGCTTAGACACCTTGGCCGGATATGTCTGGTTTTCTAAATTGGATGCAAATTCGGCTTATTGGCAAGTAACAGTCAAGGAAAAAGATCACAAGAAAACTGCATTTCTTACGAAATATGGATTGTTTGAGCATGTTAAAATGAGATTCGGCTTAACAAATGCTCCAGCAACATTTTCGCGGGTTGTCAATCTCATTTTGAGGGGACTAACCTGAAAAGTAGTTTTAGCCTTCCTTGACGATATCCTGGTTATGGGTAAGACCTTCGGAGATCACTTAGAAAATCTTCAGGAGGTCTTGGAAAGGTTCAGAGTTAATGGTATGAAGCTGAAGTCAAGGAAATGCATCTTGTTTCAGAAGGAAGTTGAGTTTTTGGGTAGGAATGTTAGCGGGAATAATCTGTCCATGACCATTAAGGACACAGAAACCGTAAACAATTGGCCGGTCCCAAAATCATCGAAAGAGGTAGAAAGATTACTAGGCTTAGTAAATTACCATAGATCTTTTGTTAAAGGTTTTGCAGATAAAGCTCAGCCGCTGTACAAATTAACAGGAAAGAATCCCTTTAAATGGGGAGAAGTTGAGCAGAAAGCTTTTGAGGAAGTGAAAGCGGCATTGTCAAGTCCACCAGTGTTAGCTCTGACTAACAACAGTGATCAATTCATTTTGGATGTAGACGCTTGACAAGTAGCTGTGGGGGCAGAACTAATTCAGTTGCAGGATGGAGAAGAAAGGATTATTGCCTTAAGTAGTTTCTCCTTATTTCCAGAGCAGAAGAATAACTGCAATACCCGCAAAGAGCTACTTGCCATCGTAAGGTTTACAAGACAATTTAGGTATTACCTGTTGGGTAAAATCTTTACGGTTATGACTGACTACTCAAGTTTTACCTGGTTGTTGAGGTTTAAAGAACCTCAGGGCCAGCTCGCTCGATGGATGGAGGAATTATCACAATACCATATGGTGGTAAAGCATCGAGCAGGAGCTAAATACGGACATGCTGATGCATTTTCAAGGATTCCAGATCCTTTAAGTCCGTGTTCAGAATACATAGCTGGTATTTAACCTGCGGATCTGCCTTGCAGAGGTTGTAAATACTGCACAAGGGCTCACCATCAATGGTCTAAGTTCACCGAAGAGGTGGATGAAGCCATTGATTTGGTCGTGCAGGAAAGGGGTACTGCCAATAAAGGGTACCAAAAAGGCGCAGATGCAGGGGAGGGTAAACCAGGTTCAGTGGAAGTGAATCAAGTGAAGCATATAGAAAATGCCGCAAGTAACGATGATTTAGCACACAGAGATCTTTTAGATCCTATGTCGCAAAGGGGTTCAGGTGTGGACGATATTTTATATATCCGTAACTTCATTGGAACACGAAATTGTAGGCTCAGACTGGTCAGAATCTCATTTTGATATTGTCAACTCTGATGGAGACAGAGAATCTGGTACAGAAGGACCCACCTGTTAGGGACTTTCATTTGCAGAGCTTAGAGAAGAACAGCATGGAGACGATGAACTTGAAATTATAATGGCCCTGAGAGGGATCTTTTCATTGCTAGTCCAGAAGCCAAAAACTATTGGCTGAATAAACCAATGTTTCAGTTAGTTGATGGAGTATTGTTCAGGCAAAAACCGAATGAGGATTACAGGGATCTACTTTTAGTAATTCCTGGTAGTCTGAAAAAGATGGTCTTGTCGCTGCATTATGATATACCTACATCAGGTCATCAGGGTGTAGCAAGGACCAATGCCAAACTGAAAGAAAAGTTCTATTGATTTCGTTTGTCAAGAGATACTGAATCTTATGTTTTGACCTGCAGTGTGTGTGATAAAAATAAGAAAAGCAAGGCATATGGTAAGGTCCCTTTGACAGAATATCAGGCTGGAGCACCAATAGAACGTGTTCACATTGATTTCATTGGTCCATTGCCGAAAACTACCCGTAGAAATGAACATTGTCTCATGATGGTGGATCAGTTCACCAAATCGGTCGAATGTATACCGATGTCAACACAACGAGCAGAGGAAACAAGTACGGCTGCTATAGACAGTTTCTTCTCGCGTTTTGGTTGTCCTTTGCAAATCTTCTCTGATCACGGAGAATTTTGACAGCAAGTTGTTTGAAGAGGTGTACAAAGCCTTTCACATCCATAAAGCTAGAACAATACCATATAGACCTTCAACAAATGGCCAGGTTGAACGGTTCAACCGCACTCTGATGGACGCTGTCATGTGTTTTATTGGGAAAACACAAGAAAAATGGAATCAAAACATCCAGCAAATTGCTATGGCAATTAGGGCATCGGTAAACCGAAGCACAGGTTACACTAATATGTTGATGCCGGGTAGAGAAATAAGCACACCCGCACAACTCATGTTCCCAAGAGTTAACATTCCACATGAATGGTATGGCGAGTATGTTAGGGATCTGGTACAAAACATTCAGAAAGCGCATATTACCGCCCGCACTACATTAAAAACTTCTTCGCGGCGTATGAAAAGAAACTATGACTTAAATATTATTTTACGGCCCTATACTGAAGGTGACATCGTATATCTTTTAGATACAGCAGTCACAAAGGATAAGGCGAGGAATGGAAGGGACCAGCCATCATAATAAATAAGTTGTCATCCTATCTCTATAGGGTTAAGTTGAATAAATCAGTTTTTGTCACCAATCATGACAGAATGATGCCTTGTAGGGATAAAGATCTACCAGTTGGATAAAAAAAAGTACAGGGGAGCACATGAGGGCAACTTGGCCATTCAATACAGTGAAGACACAGCAGCTTATTGCATGTGCAGAAATCCCTGGGATGGAAGATTCATGATTCAGTGTGATTTCTGCTGAGTGGTATCATGGATCTTGCGTCAATGTTGGTGCAACTGATGCATTAGATATTGACAAGTACAAATGCAAATCATGTAAGAGTGGCGCCAAGTAGTTCTGGGTTCGAAACTGATCATTGAATCATTTTTGTTTTTCAGAAAAATAAAATGTCAGCCAATGATTTAGATTCTAGAGATGCGGAGGAAATTATATGCCAGAAAAAGTTGGTGAAGGGGCTGCCCGAGGAGACAGACCCGCAAGCTTTTAGCTTGTCCTTCTTTGCGGAGCCTTTAGCCTCCACAGAAGTTGGCCAGACAATTCTCCCCGACTCGGATACTCGGGACAATGAGATGGCTTCTAGCCTGTCATTTTTCGCGGAGCCACTGGCAACAGATTGTTTAGATCTTACAGTGAGTAAGGAAGAAGAGGCATTGCTGAGGTCACCGGAAAGGACTCCTATGAAGGTTGCAATGAATAGTCCCAGGAGATCGCCCCGATTGGCTAAAAAAACCAGCAATGTTTCAGGAAAGGAGTCAGGGATCAAAGCCACCACCGAAACCAGAAAGGACTCCTAAAAATGTTAAATTTGTGGATGGCGGTAACCCATCTAATAAAGGAAAAGGAAAACTTGGAAAGGCGTTAGTTATCCGAAACCCAGGAACATGTCTAAGAGATCCAAGGATGTCGTAGCTTTTAGCTCGCAGAAACAGGATTCTAGACGAACAGTTTCAGCTGGACCCCATCAGGATATCACTATTGAGTTTAAAAATACGCTTCAGGGAAAGCGCCCGACTCGTGGACCTGTGACTTTGTCGCAATCAACATTCAAAAAAGCATAGAATTAGTGATGTCCTGAAGGAGGTACAAGAGGAAAGGGAAAGAAAAATGGCAGTCCGACCCTGCTATTGCAGCGTCCCAGGATGCAAGTCGAAGGAGACCCGATTTATGAAGCCTCATGCCTACAATGAGCATATTCCGGGGATCTTTCGGGAAAACCTACCAGCAGACCATCCTGATGTCGGTTGCCGCCGTGTCAAAGCTTTGGAACAAGCGGCTAGATGGAAATTGGGAAGAACGGCGTCGTTTGAGGACCTTCAGACTTTTCTGCGCATGCAGCGGCTGCTAAACACTGTGCAGGACAGTGAGGTCTCGGCTGTCCAGAGACAAGCTAAGAGGGAATGTGTCATGACCTAAACGTTGGCCTTCCCCCATTCCTTCAACCTAGCAACGGCCAATTCTCCAGGAGTGTTGGTGCACTGGAAAGTAGTGCTGCTAATATCAGCTACACTAAATGAAGATGAGCGAGAGTACTGGAGGACCAACTTTCCTGAAGTTGGTTCAGTAACCCAGGAAAATCAAGTCATCCAGGAACCGGTCTATTCAGCTGCCATTGACAGTCACTTTCATCTAGACCGGGCCTTGGCTAAGCTTCGTATACCAGCTTGTGGTACTTTAAAGGATCTCCTCGAGGCCATTCCATTGAAACCGGAGAAAAGGATATCCATTGTTGGATACTTGGCGGTCTACTGTGACCCTAAGACATATCCTTCAAGCCGTCGTCTTTTAGACATGGAGGGGGATATTGTCTTTGCAGTAGGCTTGCATCCAAGGCATGCTTCGCATCTGGATGCGCGGAGAACTGGCAAAGCTCTTAAGACCATGTCTAAGCTTCTTCAGAATCCCCGCGTAAGAGCTGTGAGCGAAGTGGGCCTTGACAGGACGGAACCGGTAGGGGAATGGTCAAACCAGCTGCTACTTCTGGAGAAGGTTCTGCCATTGATAGAGGACAGACATGTCTTAGTGTTGCATTGTAGAGGGATGACAGGAGACTGTGGCACTGAAGCCTATCTGCAACTATTGTGCTTTGTCAATCTGTATGTGAGACAAAGTCACATAATCCATCTGCATTGTTTCACCGGGAATACCTACGTGCTGGAGAGATGGTTGGAGAAATTCCCTAACACCTTCTTTGGTTTCACCAACAGGATCCAGTCTTTTAGACCAGCCCAGGTTGAGGCTTTGAGGATGATAGAGGAAGGAAGGTTGTTGTTAGAATCGGACGCACCTTATTTTGCCATTGGGGGAAATAGGTTTTCGACACCTGGACATTTTTCCTTTGTGGCGAAGGATGGCCAGGGCCCGAGGACTTACAGTGGAGTACCACATAACACATTATATGTCCAAAGCAGCCGGATGCTAGACCTTACAAGTACATTTTCAGTAAACAAATAAGGCTAATATTACAATGATTTTATTCTCATCGGATAAAGTTATTTAACCGAATCAGAATACAATCTCTTGCTCGAGAGGACTCAACCATACCAACAACGCATACTCGAATGCAATCTCTCTCGAATATTTATCACCCACTGGTTTTTTTTTTTTTTTGCTTTTCTTTTTTTAAACTTTATAAGCCACGTTCAAATATATGTAAAAGCCGTGGTAATCCTCACTCATACGTTACAACAAGTGTAAATAGTTGATTAGTATCACTCACGCTTAACGGCGACTCTGTTAGCTAATTGCATAAATCTCATTTACGATCGAACTACATTATGTTTAGAAAGTTACATATCCAAAGCCATAATCGGGTCGCTTCTAGGATGATTGTACGACTTGATGTTGAACGAGTAAGATCTGACTGCGCAGAAATGTAGGCTGATTTGGATCTGTCTTGATTTTAAAACCTCGAAGCTTGCTTTTCTTTTGAAGTGATCAATACTACAGCTTAAAACGAGACCAGCCAGCAAAGGGACAATTTGCAGTCTTACATATACAAAATTGAGTGCCCACATTATCGAAGTACATGTTCGTTCTTTTCAAGTGCTTTTCCAAGTTGGTTTCACCAGATTCAGTTTAATTTCAGATACCAGAAACGTTAAAGTAAGGGTTTTTGATCAGATCTATATGTTAAACATAAATAGTTCCGACTCTCCGGTTACCGAAAATGATTGATTGGAGTTAAACGCCGTTAATAACGGTATTTCAGTTATATCACGGAGATTGCTCCATCTAAAGTGTGTTTCCTGTCTTTCTTGAACATGTTTCTCTCACACAACATTCTTTTTATGCAATTGACTATCTTCCCACATGGCATATACAGCACATACCAAAATGATACAAAGCGTACATAATTAAACAAAATTAAACTAAAATCGAACTTACAATAACTTATCCTGTCGATATAGTATCTATATAGTCCACTTTTAATTCACATTTATAGGCATTCAACTTGTTTACAGCTTTACTATATAAATGTTGTAGACTTAGTATGTAATGAATCAAAAATTAAAGTTTCAAAGTTTATATGCGAACAAGAGACAATGTCGTGCAATATTTGAAAACAAAAGAAGTAAATCGGTTATCAGATCTCAGATACACCTTGAGGTTTGATCTTAAGGTTGAGTCTTTGGTATTTATTATAGCTGCACTATAGAAAACCATTCAAGCCTACGGTTTACTTTGATTTGCCTTTGATTGTGAGACTCCCGACACTCCTTAACACACACGCACCAAATCAATACTTTTCATAAACACTATGACGAAAAGACCAATAAACATGCTAAATGAACTATAAGGTAAGTGTGTAGCATGTATTTTGAATCAGATATTTTCAAAGTCGACACCTACAGATATGCTATATGTGGGCAAGATGTAATTATGTGTACCAAATAAAACAATGCTCATATATGCGTTAAGCAATCTGATTGCAATGTCACGGCCAGAATCTCAATATTTATTTTTCCATTTTCTAAACCATTCACGCTCAATGTATACTTCCTAGACCTAACCAGTACTTGTGCGAAAGAATGCTAGAACCTGTGACCTTCAGTTAGAGAGGCCGACGATTGCACCACTGTCTTCAAACAAATAATGCGTTTAGGGCTTTCAGATTTATGCCAAGGAATACAGATGTTAAAGGGTATAATGCGAACATGTATAAGTAAGTAAGTTAGTAAGTAAGAAGTTGCATGTACTTTATTTATTATTGCAACGTGTTTTACATCAAATATTAATACACATTCATAATTTAACAATTATTAATCGATAATTTTCAACCGGCCACTATTGGCAAATAAGTCAACAAAATATAGATCTTTACATTATCAAACATAGTTTCATGATAAATAATCAACTATTGCGATTGGACGCGCTCTCAGTCTTTTAAATCGATCTGAAACACGTTTTAAAAACGTATTGAAATCCAGCCTTATTAACCCTTCGCTCATAAATATGTGTATGCTTCCATAAGTGTTAATGAACAAATCGATCTGATCGGTGTTGACATTTTCAATAGGATATATATATATACAATTATATATATCGTTTATTAACCCTTTCCAACATACAACAAATCTGCATCAAAAGAATGAAAACTACGAAACACTTAATAGAGTAAAGAACAACTGAATGCAGTTGAACAACTTGTGGCGAAAGGAGAATTTTCTCATTAATCACAATTAATCCTTTTACCGAAATGTTTCCGAAAGGCGTCTGCTGAAGAGACGTCCTAAAGCGTCTGTATGTGGTAAAGGGTTACATGAATAGTTAGATAAAAGATAAGAAGATTAATTGTTATGTGTGTATGTAAGAGTAAGACTACATCAGTCCACCCACGGTAAAACTGAAGCCAGTATAATTGTTTTGTAAACAGTGTAGATCCACATATGTTTGTGCGAAGCTTCTTTTAACGTGCCTAGGTTCTTGTAAGACTGGACAAATGGCCAAGGTGACCTGAACCTACAATTGTTAGAAATGCCAAAATGATCTGAACCTACAATTGTAAGAAATGCCAAAGTGACCTGAAACTATAATTGTTAGAAATATCAAAGTGATCTGAACCTACAATTGTTAGAAATGTCAAAGTGATCTGGACCTACAATTGTTAGAAATGCCAAAGTGATCTGAACCTACTATTGATAGAAATGCCAAAGTGACCTGAACCTTCTATTGTTAGAAATATCAAAGTGATCTGAACCTACAATTGATAGAAATGCCAAAGTGACCTGAACCTACAATTGTAAGAAATGCCTGAAACTATAATTGTTAGAAATATCAAAGTGATCTGAACCTACAATTGTTAGAAATGCCAAAGTGACCTGAACCTACAATTGATAGAAATGCCAAAGTGACCTGACCCTACTATTGTTAGAAATATCAAATTGATCTGAACCTACAATTGATAGAAATGCCAAAGTGACCTGAACCTACTATTGTTAGTAATGCCAAAGTAATCTGAAACTACAATTGTTAGAAATGTCAAAGTAATCTGAACCTACAATTGTGAGAAATGCCAAAGTGATCTGGACCTACAATTGTTAGAAATGTCAAAGTGATCTGAACCTACAATTGTTAGAAATGCCGAAGAGATCTGAACCTACAATTGATAGAAATGCCAAAGTGGCCTGAACCTACAATTGTTAGAAATATCAAAGTGACCTGAACCTACAATTACTAGAAATGCCAAAGTGACCTGAACCTACAATTGTTAGAAATACCAGAGTGATCTGAACCTACAATTGTTAGAAATATCAAAGTGACCTGAACCTACAATTGTTAGAAATGCCAAATTGACCTGAACCTACAATTGCTAGAAATACCAAAGTGACCTAAACCTACAATTGTGAGAAATGCCAAAGTGATCTGGACCTACAATTGTTAGAAATGACAAAGTAATCTGAACCTACAATTTTGAGAAATGCCAAAGTGATCTGGACCTACAATTGTTAGAAATGTCAAAGTGATCTGAACCTACAATTGTTAGAAATTCCAAAGTGACCTGAACCTACAATTGTAAGAAATGCCAAAGTGACCTGAACCTACAATTGCTAGAAATACCAATGTGACCTGAACCTACAATTGCTAGAAATGCCAAAGTGACCTAAACCTACAATTGTAAGAAATGCCAAAGTGTATGAACCTACAATTGTAAGAAATGCCAAAGGGACCTGAACCTACAATTGCTAGAAATGCCAAAGGGACCTGAACCTACAGTTGTAAGAAATATCAAAGTGACCTGAACCTACAGTTGTTAGAAATGTCAAAGTGACCTGAACCTACAATTGTTAGATATACCAAAGTGACCTGAACCTACAATTGTAAGAAATGCCAAAGTGACCTGAACCTACAATTGTTAGAAATACCAAAGTGACCTGAACCTACAATTGTAAGAAATATCAAAGTGACCTGAACCTACAATTTTTAGAAATGCCAAAGTGACCTGAACCTACAATTGTTAGAAATACCAAAGTGACCTGAACCTACACTTGCCAACTTGTATATTTTCCCATTTACGTCTCAAATATACAATAGTTAATTAAGAAGCACATTCCGATACTATTCATTGTTTTATATCTGTGTTCGAAGATAACCTGATCTTTGCATTGTCTAAAATATAGTTAATGGTTCAATTGGGCCGTTTTCAACATGTGTTCATTAATATAACGGCTGCATCCAACACTTATCCAATATCCCTTGGTTGCAAAATACTGCCAAGAAATACGCCTTACTTAAGGGCATTCAATCAAAGACCAATCCATCCCAAAGCACCCCACATAAGGCCACTCAAACCAATGTGACTTGACCAAAGGGCACTTAACCCAAGGGCACTTCATCAAAGGGCACTATATCCAAGGGTACGCCAGTAAAAGGCACTCCACTCAGGGGTACTATATCAAATGCACTTCACACATGGAGACTCCACCAAATTGCACTCCATTGGACCAACTTTTTACGAGTAAATAAGCAATATCATACGAAGAAATTTAACAATATAATACCAGGCAAACGGTTAAGACGTTTCCACATACAGTCACAGTCTGACGCGTTTGCATCAGCCGGCGTTTGAAAACAGTGTGGAACTAGTGTTCACACCTCTTACTTTAAGTGTAGATTCATTCGAAGAAATAACATAATCGCTGTACTTTACCGAAATGTTTTCATTGTCATCTGCTGCAGTATCTGCAAGTAAAACTATAATTATTATCGAAATTCCATTTCTCAAAAAGATCCGTCCCATTGATATTTTAAATTTATATTCATTCATTTGAGTCAGTCCCTGGTTAAGGTACACGTTAGCTTTTGTGAACAGTTTATGTCCAAATCATCCTATGCATCCTCACAGTCGGATCAAGATATGCACTGTGCTGCTCATGAATCTTTAAATCTATAGGGTCAAAAAAATTAAGAAACCTATTAAAACATCATTACAAATGATGGCGGTAAACTTAAAAACTAAAATTGCATTGATTACATTTTCAAAACATAAAATACAACAGCGGGTGTAAATCAGGCGTTACAAGTCAACGTTATCATTAACCGTGTGGTAAGCCACCCTACCATTTTAGAAGTCTTTGGTATGACCCGACCTAGGATCAAACCCGGGTATATCGTTTTTGATGCGGAAGTTCTAACCATTACACAAACGAGGCGATATAGTTAAAAATCTACCGCCAAAAGTTTAGCTGTGAAAGAACCACACCATGTAGGGGGCATGCAATAGCACTTGGTCTACAAATTATTTCAACCAATCTTATCTGAAAAATATTTTACCATGAACACGTGCATACATCATTCTAGCATAGGTTCATGATATGTCTAACGTTTCTGTAACTTGTGTATGTCATCACCTTTTCGTTTTTTAACAGTTTGTTTGTGAAAAATTAATTGAGCACTAAATCGTGCACACATCACTCGGTCAACTCTTATCGTAGACAAAGAGACACTGACATGAGAGTGCGTTGATTGTTGTAAACTTAAGCTTGTTTTTGTTTTGTTTTATCACAGCCTATATTTCTTTTCTATGTGATTCTCTTAAACACCAGTTCGACTGATCAATCAACGAACTAGATAAACGTCTCATTCTCCTTTTACACTATGTTAGCGAAGTCCAAATCATAGCAGTTTACTCTCCAAAACAACTGAGGCTTTTTCGTTTTCTTTTTAAATGATCCTTGAAATTATGAATTTATTTGTTTGTATTACAAGATGCATTTATATGTATACGTAAATAAAATATATCTATCTATCTGTCTGTAAACATGTATATAGCGAGACCGGTTAATTGATCATTCACGAAGGAGGTACCTTGTCTAACGTTTTGAACTGTTGGATCCGATCGATGTTTTCCAAAGTACGTGGTCAATTAATATCAACATTTTTTAAACATAAAACAAAGTTGATCACAAAAACAGCATTGCTAGAAGAATGGCATATGATTTGCGTTAAGATTCGTAAGAAGTCTAAGCACAAATGTCAAAAGAAGTTACATGCTCAATTGCAGTCCGAAATTGGTATCTATTAAGCTGCATCGCCCGCCCGGTTTACATGGGAGGGGTTATTAAAATGAATCTCAAGTTCGATCCTTGCTCGCATTGGTCATAGTGGAGTACATTTAGGATAGGCACATCTATTGGAAATTGTCTAAATCAAGCCTACTGGGTAAGTCTACCTGGTAAATGTGTGCAATAAAGCACATGATTAAGACATAACTTCTCAATATATAGCTGTATTTACATGGTGAAACACGATTAAAACATAACTTCACAATATATGAGTACAGTTAAATATTGACACATGTTTAAGACATAACCTAACAACATATGGGTTTATTTAAATAGTGACACATGAATTATATATAACTTCACAATATATGGGTATATATAAATAGTGACACATGCATAATATATAACTTCACAATATATGGGTATATTTAAATAGTGACACCAGTTGTCGGTTGTACATGTGTTGTATGTGAGAAAAGGTTAAAGATGCATTGACAAAATGATAGTTGCTCTACACGTTTTATATTTTTGTTGAAAGTATTATCTAATGCTACATTACATGTTGAAGGCAAATGAAGTCACTGGTGAGACTCTACTTATGTAGTAGGCTCACCTGCATCTTCACCGTACGCAGATGCAATAAGACCCCCTATCACCGAAACGTGGCTCTTATCATGTTGCAGATATATTGGATGACACACCGGATGAATTTGTACCCAGAATAACTAACGATGAAGTAACGGACATAGAAACTAGAATTGATGATGGAGAATTTGCATAAGATCATATACACGAGATGATTAAAGCAGCTAAAGAATTAGCGATGCAAATTTCAGACAAAACACCATCAAAACCAGTGTGTAATAACGTCTTAACGGAACCAGTTGGTGAGATATATGTCATTGGGAGACTTGTTCCAAGTACGAGAACTTTATTGTTTGTTTGGTTCAAATTAATAATTCGTTTTGTATGTGTTCACCCTCGCCACTGGAATACGTGAATCAGGTACTAGAACCTTACCTTTACTTTGGTATTAATCTATGTGTAGCTGTTCATCCTCGGCATGTATAATTATTTATTTGCCAAGCTATAGTTTTGTGTTAATGCATTATAACAGTTTAAATTAATTAAAACCGCGTTTGACTTTATGTTTACAGATGGGTTGTGTGTGGTATCACACGTTTGTTGTATATATATATATCAATAACATACCCTTTTCAAATCAACTTGTATAAATCCAGACCGGTTGTCACGTGTCCAATTCTAATTGTTCTTCCGAAGTTACATGTATATGCTGCAAAAGTGGTGGGGTATCAATAAGACCTCAGATTGCTAGGCGCAGCTGTAATATTCATAAACCATTTGCTGTTTGTAATTTATAGCTGTAGAATGTGAACAGCTCATAGCACTGCTTGTTGAAAATAAAGTGAAGTTAATTTTTAAAGAAATGAAAATCTATTGCGAACAAGGTAGGCATTCTTCCATTACTTTTACAAATATTTATTCTCTTTTTTTCTAGAAGTCCAAATCAACGCTGAAGCAAACTAATACGTTACAGGTTTCACCTGAAGGACGTTGGTTCATCAAAAGTTTGAGTTTGAAGATAAAATGCGCTGTTATAAAAACATCAAAATATAAGTTCCCTGGAACACAATATGTTCACGTATAGAAAGTTCAACAAATATGGGTTTTTATTGTTTAAAGCTTAATGTTTAGTTTTCAATGGTTTAGCGATAAAGTTTGTTGTTATAAAAACATAAAAATAAAAGAAATATATCACAAATGTTCACTTATAGAAAGTTAACCTTACTGAAGTAAATTTGTCATGGTTTAAGATTAAGAATAAAGTATTAACGAAATATATATAAAATAAATCCCTGTCACTGAAAAGAGTTCACGTATAGAAAGTTCCCCTAATGGAATAGTTTTAAATTCTTTGAAGTTACATAGGGAAGTTTAATGGACGTTGATTAAAAAGAAAAGAAAGTTCGTTGCTATAAGAGATAATTTGGGGACAGAAAAAGTCGATACATTCAACCCTTCCCCTCATACAGACGGTTTCTGACGCATCTGCAGCAGACGTCTTTTGAAAATGCAGCCTTATTGGTTAATGTATTTTAATAACTGTTATATAGTATAACGATTGAGAAACTGTTTAAAACGAAAATGCTTATATTAAATGTTAGTCAATTTATGGATATACGTATTTCGGGTTTATACATGCTTACCTGCATATGTTTTAATAGTGAGGGGGTTTTTCGAGACTCGATAGCTGTATCGGTATCGACGAGGACTATTAATCAAGGAGTCGCGAGTTCGAATCCTGACTCGGTCGTTGATTTTTGCGGATGAGTGACTCATTGCACCATTGAGCTAATTAGTGCATGCGGGAAGTTACATTGGAAGAATGTTAAGTGGTGTATGAGAAAGTCAGGATACACCCATAAAGTGAACTGGCCGGCGTGATATAACTTAAAAAAGTTACGACAACGAAGTTCAACTGAAAGTAATCAATATATTCGATACCTGTCACACAGAAAATACAATTTCATGTGTGTTAATGTAATAAGAAGGAGATTCGTTTGATTAAAATGAATTCTAACTAGATTAGGAGATAATATTTTCAATCAAGGGGTATAACCTTTCTTTTATATGATTTCGTGATATTTCAAAACTAGTGTTATTAACTCCCTTTAACTATTGGACCGCTGTTTGACATTTTAAATAAATTGTATTTTGAGTTTTTTGATATGAAGGTGGCAATATTTTCTCATTTTATCTGAATAAAATCAGGATCACAAAATTCGATCAATGATAAAACTTGTTTTTATTTCTCGTAACAAGTCAAAGGTCTTCAGCAAAGTAGCCGAGTTTATGTTGTTTCGGTTAAAAGACTGTATGACTTGGACGAATATGTTGCAAACACTGACCCGACAATATATCAGTCAACCATAGTTAGGTCGTCCGCCTCGGGTGCTAGAGACCAGTGTTATCTCCCCGAAGCTTGCATAGCCGTTAGATCTACACCTCTCATGAAATACGTCCCTAATATTGACTGTTCCACTCCAGTTTTTTGGCTTTTGTATTATTGTTTTGGTTCTCTTTTATTGAATCGTTAATAATTTATCTTTTCTTTGTTTGCATATTATGCACATTTCTGTTTTTGCCATAATTATGTTGTAAATGGCTAAAGGCAATGCCCTTTGCCGATGCTTAGATAAAATGTTTCATGTTATTTTCATAATAATCTTTTTTGATTAAATATGTTCATGAGCAATTTCTCCTTGTGCCACAATGTTTTGAATAGGCGTCTGATGCAGATGCGTCAAATTGCGTCTGTAGGTGGGAAAAGGTTAAATGTTATTTTTCTCAATTTCATCACCATCTTTTTCTTCGTCTTCTTTTTCTTTTTCGACAACGTTCTTGTCTGTGTAAATTATCTGTGCAGAAGTCTCAGGGTGATCTATTCTGATCGCTCTGTTCGTCGTCGGTAACTTTAAGCTTCAAACGACATGTCCTCCTAAAGCTCTACACATATTTCAAGAAAAAGAAAATGAACTTGTAGCTTCAAATGACATCTCCTAAACCATTTGGACCAATATCAACCAAACTTCAAAAGAATGGTCCTCTGGTGGTCCTTTTTCAAATATGTTCAAAAGTTGATATCTAAATATTGTAAATATCCACTTCTGATAAGCTGTTTCATTTACGGTGTTCACTACCTGCAATTTCATCCCCACTCTTTTATCAAATTCACCCTTGTGGAAGACAGTGGTACAGTGGTAGAGCGACGGCCTCTCGAACCAAAGGCCCCGGGTTCGAATCCCGTGATGAGCGGGTTTTGCTTTTGTGATTTTTCCACACAAACGGCGCGAGTACTGGTTATGTCTCCAGGAAGCAGACATCGAGCGTGATTAATATAAGCTTAAAGCTTGTTTGGCAATTGATGTGAAATAAATCAGTTTAAACAACTAAATCCCCCCTACAATTACCCACATGCTGCTTTACCATAACTCAGGTGATCGACGTATGGGCATCTTAGGCCTCTTATTACCCTCTTCTTCTTCCCCTCATCATTCTTCATCGACGCCTTTCGTCTGTCTTTCTTCTTCATCAGACATGTATTTCCGTGAATTCGTTTGTTGAAAGCACATAAACACATTTTTCATATTCAATTCTGTAATTCATATATGTTAACAGCACATTGGTTCTTTCTTTTGCGTCTTATCATATCAATTGTCCGGCTGATATCCCACGAAATTAACGACTTTTGTTATTCTAGTGGCGGACTATTTGGCGGTACGATACTGTAGACACGGATACTCCGGAACCAGTACATTCAGTTTTAGCAAATAGTCCACAGATGCATGTGCTTTCATTGACATTATATAATATTATGATTAAAAAAATTGTTAATTTTTAATCCTAAATATTTCTATATAATTACTTTCTTTTTCCATATTGTATGTCAAATTACTTTGAAATCTTTCTTGTTGTTCCTAATTTTAAAATCTTTCTCAATATGTCAGTTTGCATCTCAGAAAGTTGTCAATTACCTATGTTTTATTTTACAATCAATGCCAATTATCACCTTCACTCAATAAACATGTCACCAGCCTTTGATGTCAATAGGAGTGAGTTCACACACCTATGCTCAAAGACTGCTGACCATTAGTATATAAAATGCAGACTCAAACCTCAAAACCTTTGATCGCCAAGTGGCATTAATGCCGAGCGCGAGTGTAAACATAGTCATCAAACCTATAAACCTTTGCTCGCCAAGTGGCATTAATGCCGAGCGCGAGTGTAAACATAGTCATCAAATCTATAAACCTTTGATCGCCAAGTGGCATTAATGCCGAGCGCGAGTGTAAACATAGTCATCAAACCTATAAACCTTTGCTCGCCAAGTGGCATTAATGCCGAGCGCGAGTGTAAACATAGTCATCAAACCTATAAACCTTTGCTCGCCAAGTGGCATTAATGCCGAGCGCGAGTGTAAACATAGTCATCAAACCTATAAACCTTTGCTCGCCAAGTGGCATTAATGCCGAGCGCGAGGGTAAACATAGTCATCAAACAACAACAACAACCTCAAAAGTCAGTTGTTCCAACATACATAATTGCTGTCAGTTATGTTATCAATACGAAGAACCTGTTTGTTAACTATCTAAGTGCTGTTTGTGTCAAACCTTTGGATTACCAAAGTAACGTGACTAACTTGAGTACAAGTGACTATTTAATATTTGTGTAACAAATGTAAATGTCACTATTGGAGATTCAATATTAAATGAAATAGGTCAACTCTGGTGGAGAAATAAATTTGTTTGAACTTTCGTTTTGTGTTGCGCAATCATTCACTACCACACATATATTTGCGACATAAAATAAACAATCTACGAATAGCAAGCCATCACTATGAACCCGAAATGGTGTTCAGAAATGGAGAGCTACTATAGAAAGAGATATTTGAAGTAATTCATTGCCGATATTGTAATAAGACTTAAACAATAGGGACTGATATCAGCCTAGATTTCGGAGGTTTCGCCTACTATAGCAATTTGGCTCTATTATGCCCTAGTCTATCCGTTCAATCCGTATTGGTCCGCATCGCATCCGCAGAGTCCGTAACTGTCTGTAAAGTATCCGCAGTGTCCAAACGATCCGCGTCCAAATTATGAAACGTTTCAAAATTCAGGCGCGGACGAGAAAACCGTAATGATCCGTAACTGAAGGCATTTATCCGTATCTTATCCGTATCTTATCCGTATCTAACCCGCATCTAAACCTATCATTCCGCGGTCCACCTCAAGTTGTGGATTAATACGGTTTCATGCGGACCGTTACGGTTAATAACAGGTTTTGTTCTGCGTAAAAAAAAGTTCCACAGCCATGGACAACGAATGCAGACTGCTCTTGCTGAACCTCACATTCATTTATGAAAATATCTTGCGCATCTGGACACGCCGTCGGGAGAGGCGGTGGTGGGTCCGCCGTTGGATAACTCTCAGGACGGAACAGGGAGCGTATGGCAACCTCGTGATGCTCCTGAGAAACGAGGATTTTGTACATGGTACGGAGACTCGCAGGAGATTTGACTGAAGGTTGCCATCACACTCAGGCATCTGGCCATGAGAGACTGCTACAAGTCGATGATATACCTGTTCTATAAGTCGGCTCTGCGAGACGCGGTTATCTCCAACATCATCGGCATTCCCGAACCTGAACCTCTGCCTGCCGACGACTGTCAGATGCCGTATTTCATCATCGGGGACAATGCATTTACCCTAAACGAGTAGATGATGAAGCCCTTTGCTGCTACACTTCTGGAAGAGAGCGAACGGGTCTTCAATTATCGCATACATGTATGTCATCCCAATCGAACATGAATAGAATAGTCCATTAAAAGAACACGGGTACATCTAATTTATTTATTCCAAGGCCTTCCTTAGGATTTCCTAGATATCTCGACAAACTATGTGTTGTCAATCTAAAACAAGAAACAAATAGTCCATAACGCTTCATGTTTCTTGTTTGAGATGGACTCAACATAGGCTTTACAGATCATTGAGAAATCGGGAAGAAGACCTATTGCCGAATTATTTAATCATAGAGTGTTTAATACATATATTTAATTACGTATTGAGTATACATTTCAAATAGATTGTGTAAGCCTTGGTTATCATAGTTGACTTGACTTTGTATCGCCTACCACCACACCTTCTTGGACAACCAGCAACTTAACTCAATAACGGACCTGAAATGTTAGAGGTTAAGGTTATATTTAGCCGACAAACAAACTCTGACCTTTTGCATGTAAGGGTCAGAAATTTATTTATATAACAAAATAGAATAATCCAAAATTAAAAGTATACTAACAAGACAGGTTAACGAAATTGGTTTATACTTAGTTGATTTATTCTACGTTAACTGCTTAACTGTTTATTCTAAAAAATACCTAAGCGGCCTTATATGTTTGAATACAGTCATATTTGACTTAATGCACAGCCATGCCCATGCATGAACACCTATAACAGGACACATAATGAAGTACATTGATTGACGTCGAGCTATATCTATTGATTTCGCTGTTAGCTAATACATATTCTAACACTGTTGACACTTTCTCTTCTATACGCAAAGAAGAATTTGAGCTTGATATGCCTTACACAGTATATCACTCTAGACGTCAGGAACTATTTTTACTGTTGAAATTCCCTCCCGCGTCACTGGGCACAGAAATGATTGCAGTCTTACTTCATACATTAAATATTCTGAAGACGAATTGGCAGGACTTAGCAGAGCTCTCTGTCATTTCACCGATCAACATTAGGCCTATGAATACACATCTCTTGTTGACAACAATTTTCCATCCACTGTCACTGACATTACTTCCCCTTCCACTGTCACTGAATGTGTTTCTAATTCAAGCAAGGTTGATGTGAAAGTTTTAGGGAATAAAACAGTTATGAACATGTTCACCGGAACTATCTCCAACAGCACCATCAACGTTAAACATGTATTTAAAGAAGACAATAGATAAATTGGTCCAAAACATTCCTTTGTTCTAGCGAGTCAAGGCTGATGTCCACGTTACTATTTACAGCTGCTGTTATAATCAAAGCGCTGAAAGTGCTGAAATATATGGCATAGTTAATATGGACAATTATTGTTGAAACAATTAAACATCAACCTTTAAACAGAACAAACCAAACATATTTGAAACAACACAGATTGCCTGCCAATAACCAATACCTAACTTATCGAAGTTTGACCTTTTTCTTGTATAAATAAAATTAATCACAAAGGCCAAAAATTGACAAACAACCCACCAGCGAACCGTAAGCATAATATTTCCAGTTCAGAAACACTAAAGATCCACACTGTATATTGGAATCGTGCTGGTTAGTGACAGTCAATCGAAAGCATGGTAGAGTCATGTTTCTTGTGCACAGCACATCTGTAGCTCATAAGTTTCCTATACACCAAGTCTGAAATCAATACAGTGAACATCTATTGAGATAATGGCCGAAAAACAAATATGAAAAGAGGAGTTTACACTTTTACACAATATATACGTGTGACTACTTTGAAATTAATTCGCCAAACAGAAACTTAGTTTTGACCCAGTAATGCACACCGTAACGGACAGACAAACGGATGGATAAACACAAAGACGGACAGACAGTCAGTCGCTCCGGACAAAGTAGCACTCATTAACGAACAAGAGCATTTCACGGAACGCATGTGTTCCATGCGAAAGTCATATAATAAGTGAGAACATGGAAGGGAAAAAATATACACACTCCAAACACAGCATGCTAAAGTTATGGTAATGGTGCACTGCACATCTGTAGGTCATAAGATACCTACAAACCAAATTTGAAATTAAACTGAGACAGTGACTTAACTAAACAAGGAAAAATGGAGATAACTAAAATAACAAGACCAGAGTTATGTACCTAGTATTTTGCCATTCTCCTGATCACACGGTTTAGCTTTGAAATGAATCTGCCAAACAGAAACAACGTTTTAACCAATAAATGCAAACTATGTTGGACAGACGAATGCATATTCAGGCAGACAGCCGGCCGGACGTCGGACATAGCCTTCAAGATTTAAAGACAGAGACAAGACATAAATGGAATTTGTAATGTATTTGTTATCACATATAAGCCGAATTTACTGTTTATTTAAACTCCGAAATGGGATCGTCAAGGTTAATTCACAAAAGAAACTATTTAGAATACATTTCTAGTTTATTCATCAACAGATACATCTAGGATTTGATTACATGTTGACGGACTGGCATTGAGGTCAATCATAGTTCAAAGTGTGTTTACTCCTCGTAAGGCAAGCGGAAGGATTTTTGTTATTCGGTCGAACCAATTAAATAATTGTAAACCAGATGGCAAACTAATCAAAACTCGACTTTCGCGGATGTATACACTTAAATGAAGCTTTGTAGCAGCCGTAAGTCGACTTTTCGAAAGCAGGCTAGGAATGGGATAGGGGCGAAAAGCCCTTATCCCAAAAATTAAGCATTTGTTGTATTTCGTTCGTTATATTATTTAGCCGTGTGTTGAAAATGTAACATGAATAAAATGTTCATTGACTGTAAATAAAACTGATGGCAAAATGTTTTGTTAGTTGAAAAATGCCGTGAATATTGCAAAAACAACTACAAGAGATAGAACAGCCTTATTCAAGGGAAGCAATTTCATGTTGAAATTGTAAATAGTTCAAATTGAGTTGTACCCCTTTTAAATAAAATACGTGTAAGAATGGAATTATTTTTAACTTTTGAGTGATATACCAGATCTTATATCACGATTTGGAGTTTAGGTGTGTAATAATTACGGTAGTTATCATTGCCGAGGGAATTACGTCATCATTGTTCGTAAATCAATTTTACAATAACCCAGTCTGGTTCTGGTCGACGCTTTCTGACTTTTAAAAACATTGTGACTAAAGGTGAAATTGCTCATCACAATGAATTTCTCCTTATACCACACTGATTTCAACTCATTTCAATAGTTGTACTTTAATTTATAGGGATTTTCCACACCTGTGCAAAGATGTTATCAAAGCCGTCTGCTTCAAAATTGTGGTATGTGGGAAAGTTTTTATGTCGATTGACGAAGTCGAATTTATTTCAGTAAATACCGGATAAACGCTCATATGATATAAGCTGTCCCTCGAGAAAACCCACTTTATGGCATCTGCGTATTGTATCGACCCAGATCAGGCTGATCAGACTGATCCGGGCCGACACATTCCGTCTCAGGGGGATAGAGGTATAGAGTAAAGATTCCTGAAACAGAAAATCCACAGTAGGCGAAAAGAGTCTCTCCTGGTAAGCCTACGCGGCATGCTTTGGCTGAACCGGGTCGATACTTTACGCAGAGTCCACAATGTTGGTTTTCTCGCGGGTAAGCTCATAGTATGTATTTGAACAGCAGACGTCACCAACCCTTTCTGAAGTGGAATATAAACACCGCTGTCAACTCGTTGTTTAGCCTTGTCATATACCCACCTGACTTTATTCACGAAACGAAGATTTTAAACATTGTAGTAATGGCTCCTTGGCGCTCAGGATTGCGGGGATAGCATTATGACTGACTCGCTGGTGCAAGGATACATGCACCAGTAAAACAAAATTAACCCTTTCCCTCATATAGACGCTTTCTGACGCCTCTGCAGCAGACAGCATTTTGAAAACATAGTGACAAAAGAAGAAATTGCTCAAAACAAGCAAATTTCTTCTTTCGCCACAATGTTTGCCACTTTTAGTCATAGGTTATCCATTCAATTATAGAGATTTTCTATTTTTGATAGAATCTGTTCAAAGTCGTCTGCTGCAGAATTGTCGTATCAGGGAAAGGGTTAAGACCAAATAAGAAAAATGATGGACGACCTTCAGCTTGTTTGAGTGTGAATAACACTTCACCGTAAATCATGATATTATTTTAGTATGATTCAGAAAAATAAAAGATGAAAGTTCTGATGAAAATTCTGAGAAAATACATTACTAATGTCCATCTTGTTTCACTTATAAGAGAATTGTCGCTAGCTCATATATATATATATATATATATATATATATATATATATCGAGGGTTTGGTGCAAAACGGTTGTAACTCAAATCCTATTTAGAAAACCCTGGTTTAGGGGCAATTTTGACCCCTTAATAAACAATGCAAATTTAGGTGCCATTGCTCAGAACGAGCAATGGCACCTAAATTTCCATTGTTTACCAAGAAAAATGATTTAACGCTTGTGAAGACTTTATAGCGGGGTGATTAATCTTGGTAAAAAAATACCGATTCGAGTTACAACGGTTTTACACCAAGCCCTCGAATTATATATCTGATGACTGCCCCATACGGGTCGTCTCATATTGACCTTTGCGTCCGCCAATCAATATGTCGCTTATCAAAACAGGTAAGTAAATAAACAATATAGCCAAGCGGTGACAGTCGAGTGTTCAGATTGTATAGTACGGGCGTTTGTTGTATCGTGCGATTACTTTTATCGTAAAAAGCGAGCACGTGCTCATGAGTATTGTAATGTATTGAGACGACTCTAAATGCGGGGAAGTCTACAGCGAAGTGTTTTGGGCTGATGTTAATGATATTGAAGTAATACAACTAATTGAGTGCGTATTCGAAATACATCCTTCAGTCGAGGACTGATTCACTCGGTGGTACATGTATGTACGACTACCCTCCGTGAACCCCGATTACAATCGGTGGTATGTACGACTACCCTCCGTGAACTCCGATTACACTCGGTGGTATGTACGACTACCCTCCGTGAACTCCGATTACACTCGGTGGTATGTACGACTACCCTCCGTGAACTCCGATTACACTCGGCGGTATGTACGACTACCCTCCGTCATCTCCGATTAAACTCGGCGGTATGTACGACTACCCTCCGTCATCTCCGATTAAACTCGGCGGTATGTACGACTACCCTCCGTCATCTTCGATTACAATCGGTGGTATGTACGACTACCCTCCGTTATCTCCGATTACAATCGGCGGTATGTACGACTACCCTTCGTCATCTCCGATTACAATCGGCGGTATGTACGACTACCCTTCGTCATCTCCGATTACAATCGGTGGTACGACTACCCTCCGTCATCTCCGATTACAATCGGTGGTATGTACGACTACCCTCCGTCATCTCCGATTACACTCGGTGGTATGTACGACTACCCTTCGTCATCTCCGATTACAATCGGTGGTATGTACGACTACCCTCCGTCATCTCCGATTACAATCGGTGGTATGTACGACTACCCTCCGTCATCTCTGATTACAATCGGCGGTATGTTCGACTACCCTTCGTCATCTCCGATTACAATCGGTGGTATGTACGACTACCCTCCGTCATCTCCGATTACAATCGGTGGTATGTACGACTACCCTCCGTCATCTCCGATTACACTCGGTGGTATGTACGACTACCCTTCGTCATCTCCGATTACAATCGGTGGTATGTACGACTACCCTTCGTCATCTCCGATTACAATCGGTGGTATGTACGACTACCCTCCGTCATCTCCGATTACAATCGGTGATATGTACGACTACCCTCCGTCATCTCCGATTACAATCGGCGGTATGTACGACTACCCTTCGTCATCTCCGATTACAATCGGTGGTATGTACGACTACCCTCCGTCATCTCCGATTACAATCGGTGGTATGTACGACTACGCTCCGTCATCTCAGGCGTTTCCAAGGATATTTACCAGAACTACTGGTCCATTTATCCTCACACCAGCCAGTCAGTCAGTCGTAATGCTAACTCCTCAACCCTTGGCGTCTAAGAGGGCAGCCATTGCTACCATTATTAAAGTATTTAGTATCACCCGACCGGTGATCGAACCTTCGACCTCCTGCATCCAAGGTGGACGCTCTATCATTACACCACCGAGGCGGTCGTTCAATTATCTCGTTCACTGCCGAATTTTACAAAGTCGACTCTTCCATGTTGAAAATTGAACCTTTCCATTTTTCGTCCAACGGGAAATTTGGGAAAAGTTATGTCGAAGTTGCATGCAATGCAGATTTCAGAAGAGACAGCTCATCTGCGTAATGTATCGACCAGACCAGCCTGCGCTGTCCGCGCAGACTGATCCGGCCGACACATTCCGCATTATGAGCTGTCTCACCTGAAATCTGTGGGCTTTAATTACATTTGGCAGTGAAAGGGTTAACGAGAGAGACTGCGTAATTCAAACATTTTAGAAAAACCGTGCCTAACCAATTTGAGTAAATCCGAGACCACGACCAATTACTTTTCATAATACCCATTTTTTAGATATCAAAACATGATGAATATTAACCTTTTCCCAACATATAACCAATCAGCAGACGACTTTGAAATCATATGGAGGAAAATATGAACAACCTCTTTATATAGAATATATTTTAAGAATATAGTTGAAAACATTGTAAAAAACATTTCACCTTTTGTCACAACGTTTTTAAAAGTCGGCTGCTGCAGAGTCATCGGAAAATGTATGCATGTGGGAAAGGGTTTAAATACCACTTTTCGTCTGGCGCTCAAAATTAATATGGCGTGAAATATCGCTAATGGAAGTCAAACAGTTCAAGCACGTTTGTAATTTTGAAAATAAAAAGGTGTTTTCCCGCAGATAATCATTTTTATGAGTAATAAAACTTTGAATACATGTTCGAATTTCATAAACAGGATCCTGTACCCTGTCAAATTACATTTAACCCTTTTCCCGCATACAACAAATCCGCAGCAAACGATTTCGAAAACATCTACTCAGATACACAGGTTCCAGTATCGTAGCTGGTTTAACCCTTTCCCATCTATAGACGCATTTTGACGCATCTGCAGCGGAGGGACTTTTGAAAACCTTGTGGCAAAATAGGAAATTGCTCATAACGAGCAATTTCTCCTTTTGCCATTATGTTTTCAACTTTTTTTTAATAATTAAACTATCATATATAGAGATTTTCCATATTTTTACCTAGATGTTTTCAAAGTCATCTGCTGCAGATTTCGTATTTAGGAAACAGTTAAATATGTTCCTATATGTGTTAAAAGTCGACCTTTGCAGATTTGTTGTATTTTGGAAAGAGTTAAAGATGTTCCTATATGTGTTTAAAGTCGTCTTATTCAGATATGTTGTATTTGGGAAAGAGTTAAAAGATGTTTATATATGTTTTAAAAGTCGTCTTATTCAAATTTGTTGTATTTTGGAAACAGTTAAAAGATGTTTATATATGTTTTTAAAGTCGCCTTATTCAGATTTTTTTGTATTTCGGAAAGAGTTAAAAGATGTTCCTATATGTTTTAAAAGTCGTCCTTTGCAGATTTGTTGTATTTTGGAAAGAGTTAAAAGATGTTCCTATATGTTTTAAAAGTCGTCCTTTGCATATTTGTTGTATTTTGGAAATAGTTAAAAGATGTTCCTATATGTGTTTAAAATCGTCTTATTCAGATATGTTGTGTTTGGGAAAGAGTTGAAATATGTTCCTATACGTTTTTTAAAGTCGTCTTATTCAGATATGTTGTATTTTGGAAAGAGTTAAAAGATGTTCCTATATGTGTTTAAAGTCGTCTTATTCAGATATGTTGTATTTGGGAAAGAGTTGAAATATGTTCCTATACGTTTTTTAAAGTCGTCTTATTCAGATATGTTGTATTTGGGAAAGAGTTGAAATATGTTCCTATACGTTTTTTAAAGTCGTCTTATTCAGATATGTTGTATTTGGGAAAGAGCTGAAATATGTTCCTATACGTTTTTTAAAGTCGTCTTATTCAGATATGTTGTATTTGGGAAAGAGTTGAAATATGTTCCTATACGTTTTTTAAAGTCGTCTTATTCAGATTTGTTGTATGTGTAAGAGAGTTAAATATGTTTCTATATGTTTTAAAAGTCGTCTTATTCAGATTTTTTTTTATTAGGGAAAGAGTTAAAAGATGTTTCTATATGTGTTTAAAGTCGTCCTCTATGCAGATTTGTTGTATTTGGGAAAGAGTTAAAAGATGTTCCAATATTTTTAACTCTTTTAAAAATACAACAAATCTGAAGAGGACGACTTCCTCTGCAGGAAGATGCACGTTTATGCACCTACAGTAGACGACTTGTGAAACATTGTGACAACAAGAAATTATTCCTAATTTTAAACAATTTCTACTTTTGAAATCACGTTTCTCCTTCAATAATAATACCGTTTCATTTATGGAGATGTTCTATAGTTTTACCTTTATGTTATTAAAGTCACCATCTTCAGATATGTTGTGTTTGTGAAAGGGCTGATACATTTAGATATAAACCTCTAAAATATCAATTTCACGCGTTTCGTTCAGAATAGCGTGAACCATTTGTCTTCGCGTAGCGTATTCAATAGGGTTATTTTATTTTGGGCCGGTGGCCTTATATCACGATAAAATATATTGTATTGTATTGTATTGTATTCGTAAGTGATTGGGTGCATGGGCACGGGATTTCAGTGAGTTATTTGTATTAGAACCGATAGTCGTATGTGTATGGCTCTGGACCACAACACTTAACGGAGTAACCCCCACGGGTTCGAATACCAGTTTTGGCAGGTCCATTAAGCCGAGCCCCGGTAGCTCAGTCGGTAGCGACGCGGGCCGTCAATCCATGGGTCGTAATTTCGAACCCCAGTTCGGCCAAATAAGAAGAAGCGTAGAGAAAAATGATTAAGATTTACTTCTTAATTCAGATGCTTTATTCATTACATAAAAAGGTTAGTTCAACACGTATTACAGGCTGCCACATTACGTACATGTACTTCACTGTTTAACTGCTTTTTGTTCAATAATAGACTTGCCGTCTGGTATTTGCATATGGGTGTTTTTGGTTTATTTAATTATACGTAGAGAGAAGACTAGGTTGGTTGATATTCTGGTTAACGATTTCAAACAGGAAGATTCGCGTTAATGCATCCAACTGAAACAAACGACTCGTGAACACTTTGTAACATAATTAACAATTTCTATATTTGCAAACCATGTTTCCCACTCAATTCAATAATTGAGCCGTCCCGCGAGAAAACCAACATTATGGCCTCTGCGAAATGTAACGACCCAGATCAGCCTGTGCAGTCCGATCCGGGCCGACACATTACGTCTCAGGGAGATATATTTATAGATTAATGATTCCTAAAACAGAAAATCCACAGGAGGCGAAGGTGTCTGTCCGGGTAAGCTTGCGCGGCATGCTTAGGCTGATCCGGGTCGATACTTTACGCAGAGTCCACAATGTTGATTTTCTCGTGGTACGCCTCAATTATACTTTCATAAATAGAGAGGTTCTATGTTTTTTAAGTTGTCTTCTGCAGGTTTGTTGTATTTGGGAAAGAGTTAAAGACATGCATGTCGTGACTACTGTGATACGTTAGTTTCTATAAATGTGTATGTACTGAAAAATGACATACCCGAATATGTCTCCTTATTCTTACATGTAATAGCCACGTCTATCTTTGTTACTTCCTGATCACTTGGTTGGGCTGCTTTACCTTGAAGCTGTTGATATCTACAAAGTCACCTCTTTATATTCTCCAGGTTCTTTCTCACGATAGATCGTCGTGTAAAATAATCAGGCTGTTTTTAACCATTTCCCATATGCGTACGTATTTTGTAGCAGCTGCAACAGAATACTTTTTAAAACATCGTTGCAAATGGATATCTTGCTTAAAACATCAAACATATTACGCTTTTGCAACAATGTCTTTAACCCTTTCCCTCAATTCTGTAGCAGACAACTTTGAACTTATTTTTGTCAAAACATAAAAAAATCTCCATAGTTGAATGGATAACCTATGACAAAAATTGGAAAACATTGTGGCAAAAGGAGAAATTGCACGTTTTGTCACTATGTTTTCAAAAAGCCGTCTGCTGCAGAGGCGTCAGAAAGCGTCTATATGAGGGAAAGGGTTAACTCTATACATGTATGAAACCTTCATTTATTGAGAGTTTCAATACTTTGCAATAATGTTTCCAAAGTCGTTTGTTGCATATGTGTCATATGCTGGAAAGGGTGAATAGATTTTACGCATTATTTTTATAAAAGGGGTCCCCCCCACAATTATGTTCATTGTAAGATTACTTGATGGATGTTCAAGCATTTACGATGAACATTAAATGTATCAGCTACGGTAGTTTGGCACAGAACTATTCAATCGGAATTCGGTTAAAAGCTAATCATCTCGTTATCTCAACATCTTTGGATAATAGTCAAGTTATAAGTGTGCTCCGACAAATGAACGAATTCCACGTTCGTGAACTATCATTCCGGCCATCATGTACATTCTAAATGAATATCACCAACAAATGATTCTATAATTATCATGATCATTAATATCGAGGGCTTGGCGTGAAACGGTTGTAACTGAAATTGGTATTTTGTTACCAAGGTTAATCACCTCGCAATAAAGTCTTTAAAAGCGTTGAATCATCTTTCTTGGTAGACAATGGAAACTTAGGTGCCATTGCTCGTTCTGAGCAATGGCAGCTAAACTTGCATTGTTTACAAAGGGGTCAAAATTGCCCCTAAGCCAGGGTTTTCAAAATAGGTTTTAAGTTACAACCGTTTCACGCCAAGCCGTCGATATTATTCATAGCACTCGCTGTTGCTTGTGTGATCAGAACACACCACTAAACAGCGGGGCAACTCGTACGTGAAATGTCGATTTTATTTACGCTTTCCCACATGCAGAAAATCTTGAGCAAATAAAATATAGAAAATATCTATAAACGTGTGTATGCTCACTGAAAACAGTTAAAAACATGATGGGAACGGGAGGAACTGCTCTTCAAAATAGTAACTTACCAATGCAACGTCTACAAATAAACAAACCAAGCCTTTAAAGTGAAAAATAATGATCATCCAGAAACAAACGGTGCATAACCGTTACGGAAGGTATCCCACACAAAACATCGCGTAGCTAAAACCCTGTTGTGCTAAATGCAAACGATCGTAACCGAACTATGTTACAAAGTGTAGTTACAATCGTTTTGCTTACAATGCGTCAAATGAGATCTCTTCAATTCGATAGAAATATGATTCTTTGTTAAAACATAATTTATCTAAATTCTGTATCAATTTGTAAATAGTTTCCCCTATATTTATCATATTCTCCAAAGCATTAGAGAACGTTTGCACATTTTCAAATAATTGTTTCAAAAGAAAGAAAATCTCCATTTTCCACAATAATTTCAACTCTCTTAAATTGATTGATTGATTGGAGTTTAACACGGTTTTCAACAATTTTTCAGTCATATCACGGCGGCCAGTTCACCTACTCATACGTTTACTAGCTTTCTTATACCAGTACTCAACACAACATACTTTCAAGCAAGTGGCTGCTTTTCCACATAGAGTGTAAGTCCATTGGTGAAAGACGAATGACGCATTTCACAATGACTTTTGTCAAACATCGGAGTTGGCCGAGCTGGGATTTTAACTCACAACCCCTGGCTTGACAGCCCGCGTTCTTTCTGACTGAGCTACCGGGGCTCGGCACTCTCTCAAATAATTACCGGTTCATTTATAGATATTTTCCATGTTTTTCAAAGATGTTTTGAAAGTTGTCTGCTGCAAATCTGTTTAATGTCGTGCTTTTGAAAACCTGTTGAAGTGTTTGATATTATGTATACAATTTGCGTTTTACAGTAATTTATGAGCCGTTCCACGAGAAAACCAACGTTATGGACTCTGCGTAATATATCGATCCAGATCAGACTGCGCAATCCGCGCAGACTAATCCGGCAGACACATTCCCCCTGAAGGGGGTAGAGGTAAAGAGTTAAATTCATGAAACATAATAAAACACAGTAGGCGAAAAGTGTCTGTCCGGGTTAGTCTGCGCATGCTTAGGCTGATCTGGGTCGATACCTTACGCAGAGTCCACACTGTTGGTTTTCTCGTGGGACGGCTCATATATAATTAGCATATTGTCGAAGGCAATGGCGGAGACGCGACGGATAAAGTAGAACTTTATCTTACTGTCCATATTGTATTTATCCTAGACGTTAGAAAAGCCTATCATCTATTTTAATTTCAAACGTAGTTCTTTATTAGAAACGGAAAGACATCGATGTCTTATACATGAAGAGTTTTTCATTGTTCTTCTCTGTTTACAATTGCAACTAGACCGTATTTTTGACTGACCCGTTCTTAATCGTAATTCGTTCCAGAGAACACCCGGATCGCCATCCCATGCACCATCCCTTGCACAATCAGTCGCTGCATAATTTTAAGCGTGCACCTTCTCAATGAAGAGTATCGCTACAGGCCGTAATGACATGCTGATTCTATTATTCTTGCTTGTATCATTACCATAAATAATGCATTTTGAAGTAGGTGCTTTGCTTTCAAATATGTATATATGAATATGTACTTGTTTGCTTGTCAAATAAAGATATATCTTTCTATCTATAAATTCAGACATTAGCGGCGAGATATATAGACCAAGACAATAACGCACGAATATACAGGCTTATCTTTTTTCTACAGTGTTTAGCAGGATATTGATACGTATAAAACAAAAACGCATTCGACTCTCCTGTGTTTGTGGCCACTCTGAACGAAGGTAACTTCGTGGCGGACTTGTTTGAGTATCCGACCTCAATATGGCGTTACTTTGACTTCTAGAAGCGATTGTGTGAAATTCCTTCCAACATTATAGTGCAAGGCAAGCTGGCGCATATACAGCGTCTGAGCAGGCTATATATGTTACTGGTTGCTTAATTCAACATGTTTATCTTGATATTCCTAGAATTTGGTAAAGACATTTCAAAATGCAAAGCTGGATTCATTATTTTTTTAGAAAAAATAGCATTAAAATGGTTGAACCGAATCAAGCTACCAGAAACTGATTCACTACCCACAGTATGGGAATAGTCCAATCTGATTGAAATCAGGCCTTATCTGTGCTGCAGTAGCACTCGCTCGTATAGATCTGATGACTGCCTAAAACAGGTCTTCTCAGACTGACCGTTTCGTCAGCCAATCAAATCGCATAAAAAATCGTTAGATACTATCCGAGGAGATAACCTATTTAAATAAACGAGATTGTCAAGTGTTCCGCTTAATTGAATTTAAATGTGCTGTGTACTTAAAGCACCACTGGCTGAAAGCCAGTCGAGCTTTTGTTATGGAGAATTTTTCGTCGTGCGTGTCTACTTGCGTCAATCCGTCATTCCGTCTGTGCAACAATTTTTGACGACTTCTCCTCTGTAATGACTGGGCCAATTGGTTTAAACCTTCATAGTAAACAGCTTCACAACGTTCTCTTCTAAATTCCTTCATTTCTTTGAATCCATGTCAAAGTCTGGTTTCCTTGGCAATCGAAAAAACCACATTTAAAAGAGTTTCCCCTCCCTTACTGGATGGCAAATTTTCAAATAATTTGTGTAGCAATGTTTCTTTCATGCTCCTTTATCATATTCTTTTGATCAATGTTGATTGGTTGAAAAACATGGCCTTATATGGTTAAAAGAAAACAATTTAAAATCATCTCCTCCGAAAGTATCAAGGCGATTTTTAATTTCTTCTCCAAAAGTATGTTGCCAATTGAATTATTGTGTAGAAATGTTCGTTGGGTGACCCTCTATGAGATTCCTTCAAGCCATCTGGATTGGTCGAAATGGGGCGGATCTGTTTTGCCTTTTATGGCGTTATAGTGAACAGTTTCGAGCCGATTTTCCAATAAGTTTATAGAAATATTCCCTAGTTAGCCCTTTATGAGATTCCTTTAAAACACGTTGATTGGTGTAAAAACATGGCCACCAAAGATTGGGCTGTTATAATTAAATAATCATTGGTACCCAGGCTATTCATAAAATATATGATACCATATTTTACGTATAGCCTGGGTACCGAGGATGAACTTAAATTGATTTAAGTGAAAACTCTTCTCCCTCAAAATTATTCTGCTGATAATTTGTATTACCATTCCAATTGTTGATCTTTTGCTAAGATCAAGAAGCTTTCGCGTTGGATGTTATTTTGAACTAGAAGATACCTTTTCGAAAAAAGTGCATCTCTCAATAGTTTTTAATCATCCTATGTAGTTTGAAGACTCTTGGACTAAGGGTTCTTGGGGGTAAATTTTCCGAAACGGATTGAACCGTTAAGGTCTCTGTGACCTTGACCTAAGTCCTAGTAACCCCAGAAACAGTAGGGATCATCTACTCAATTAGACCAATCATCCCATAAAGTTTGAAGACTGGGTATAATGGACGATATGTTATTGAACGGAAATCAAAGTGTATCAGACGGACAGCTGAAGGACGGATGTAAAATGCAAATAAGGGGAGAGAAAAATCTAAAATATTACATAATAATTACCTAATTTTCTAGTTGGTTTCAATATATACATTGACCCATGAAACCCATGTATATACCCAAAGAATGTTAATCCTAGATCAAATATGAAGAAAGCAAGTGTGATGCAAAAACAGGAAACACGGTACCTCTTACTTGCGGCCATCTTGGATTTTCTAAGAAGTAATCGGTATATGATTATACTTGTACCTTCAAATGATTTCTTAAGCCATTAAATCTACATATATATTCCAAAAATCATAAAATAGTGGTCATTGTTGGCGGCCATATTGGATGTTATATGATTTAATTACATCATCGACCATACAAATGGTTTCAATAGATTCCTCGACCCCTTAAACATATGTCTAGACACCGTAATACAAGCTTATGAATAACATGAGATATGTTTTGACCAATTGCATGAAATGTAGGCCATCTTGGACGCCATCTTGAAATTCTCAAATTGTCAAAGGCTGATCAAATTCCATCCGGCGGATTCTGAAAGGGGGACAACTAGGACGATACAAATCAGTCGGGAAGATAACTATATAAGAAATTTCCAGGTTCAAGTTAAAAATATCTCATTTGGCTACCAGACTATAAGGGTATGCGATTATTCCGCATAATAAACAAGCTCAGGACGGAACTATTGTTTACATGTAAACAAACATGCATTCATTTTTATTTCCTTTATGTATTTACATGGTTTTGCAGAATACTCTGTTTTGATTTGTATGTCGTTTAATCGTTGAACGGTTGAAAGATAGTGACCTCGCTAATGTTATGGTTCGGATAGCGTTTTATCCGAGTAGTATTATACTTTGTTATTACACCTTTTCGACATGAAAGATTTTCAATGATTTTGGACGAGAACGAAAAACTATCATTGTAAATATAAAGCTTATATTATATTGCCTCTGTAAACAAGGAATTATAATAAATATGTTCTTGATAAAACTGAATCCAGCCTTTTTTTTTTCAATCGAACACCGTGAAAAAAAAAATCCAGCGGCTCTTTAATATTCATGAGACTTCGTGCACCTACGGTTCATTAATAGTTATGCCATCTTTGTTACTTCAATACATAAAACACAGCTTTAGGTAAAATATTTTCAGAAAAGTCAAATTAAGCATTAAAAAACTGTCAAGCGAGAACAACTTCACATAAAATACATTTACATACATTGAAGTTTGCAATAAAGGGTTTATTGGCCCTGTACTGTGAAGCAAGCTCGGCAACGTCAGCCAAAGAACTCGGTCCAACGATGATTTCACAAAACATGATCAATAACCTATAAAATTGACAAATTATCCCGTAAGACAGTCGATATCAGACCAATATTAGCAAGTTATCCCGTTAGACAGTCAATATCAGACTAATATTAGCAAGTTATAACGTAAGACAGTCAATATCAGGACAATATTAGCATGTTATAACGTTAGACAGTCAATATCAGGCCAATATTAGCAAGTTATCCCGTAAGACAGTCAATATCAGGCCAATATTAGCAAGTTATCCCGTTAGACAGTCAATATCAGGCCAATATTAGCAAGTTATCCCGTAAGACAGTCAATATCAGGCCAATATTAGCAAGTTATCCCGTAAGACAGTCAATATCAGGCCAATATTAGCAAGTTATCCCGTTAGACAGTCAATATCAGGTCAATATTAGCAAGTTATAACGTTAGACAGTCAATATCAGGCCAATATTAGCAAGTTATAACGTTAGACAGTCAATATCAGGCCAATATTAGCAAGTTATAACGTTAAACAGTCAATATCAGGACAATATTAGCAAGTTATAACGTAAGACAGTCCATATCAGGCCAATATTAGTAAATTATAACGTTATACAGTCAATATCAGGCCAATATTAGCCAGTTATCCCGTTAGACAGTCAATATTAGACAAATATACAATAACAGGCACATATTAGCAAGTTATTCCGTTAGATAGTCAATATCAGGCAAATATTAGCAAGGTATAGCGTAAGGCTAAAACGCACTTTATAAATCGTAGGAAATGGTTTTCGTCCTCTTAAGGGAATTACTGAGTTGGTGCGTCTTTCCACAGCAGCATGGCAGATTATGAAACAAAATCATTAATCTATAAAACAGAATCAGCAATGACAGTATGTTCTTCATAACAAAGAAGGTCAAACTGTAGGTGACAAAGTTCAGTTTTACCATTATGTACATCCGCACAACCAAAAACGACCCGTCCTGTACCACTATGTTCATGAGCGTCGCCAAGATTTCCGTGAAATTGGTCCCACAGGCTTTCTTAAGACAGTTTCCATGTCCTCTCTTTATATGTCGATATTTTCGCTTATGTAGTAACACTGGTATAAACTGTATGAAACTTACAGACCAAGCGATTAGAATCCAATAAGTAAGCATCAAATTTTCTCGAACTCTCGCCTCGTCGAACAAAGCTAACAACTCCATTATGTCTGATGCGATGGCCAAGAATTCAAGCAGCATGTCCGCCAGAAACGCTCGCGTTATCTCCCCACGTGGTAATAGCCAACGTGAAAATATAACCAGGTACACCAATGATTCGTTGACAATAATGACCCAAGTGTCATTGCTGATAGTCAGAATTGTTTGCCAGCTGACATCTTGTAACTGAAAAAAAGAAAACGGTAAAATATGATTACAGCCTCGCCAGACACTTTTAACTTTTATTCAATTCCATATTTAATTTTAAAAATATTTTGTAATAAAAAATATTAAAATTATGGCATAAAGTTATGTTGGAATTTTTGTTTATCTAATTCAGTTTTTGCCTCGTTAATATATTTTTATTTTAGGCAAATAGCTGATTGCGGCTCATCCAATTATGGCATCCCATACAGGCGTTATAACTTGTATGGTGATATATTTTCTGTCAGACGTTTAATAAAGAGCTTTTTAACATGGTACGTGTCTATGTTTGTTTCGCAGAAAATCCTAGGACAACTACTTTAACTTACACCGTAGCGAGTTATTGAGCCAGATACATTTCGATTATTATAATCAATCCATTTTTATAATTAAGTGTATGTCTTGTGTTAGTTAGGCTTTAATTACGTTTGAGATGTAAACTTTTGTATTTTGTGGAAGAAAAAACGATGCATGCGAAAACTATGTCACTGCAAAATGCCAGAATTTCGCTTTGGTATGTCTGAGTTCTGCTATGTAACCACCACAGTTGGTTGGTATGTATGCGATAATACCAAGATGGTACGGAAGTACGTGACTTATATTAAAAAAACTCACTAAAATGGCGCATTACTATTCTTGAGGTCTATGTTTAGAAATTGTCCTGAAAGTAGGACCTGAATTACCCTACCCGTAGAGTAGCCTTAACTTAGAGATTGACTAGCTTTACCTGTACTGTAGCTTTAGTTGTTTGTGTTGCACTACCGGATGAATTAGCAACCACAGCTTGCGGTCCTGGATCACTATTTTGGGTATCTGAGATGGAGAACAGTTGATTCATGAAGTTGTCACGCTGTTTCAGCTGCAACTGCCATACCAGCGGCATGGTAGATCCTAGGTAGATCAGAAAACATGGGCTCCACCTTTAAAGAAAAGTTAAGTGCATGAATCGTTGATTCGTGTAACAATGTATGTTTAGCTGTATGCATATCCAGTTCCTCCCTTCTGTGTCAAATGCTGCGAAGAATACCTGCTACGAGTTTTGGTAAAGTCGTCTGCGTTGAAAACATCTATATCAGGCGCATAAACTCCCGGTTCTGTTTTGCATTCCTTATGGACGAATAACACAATAGTTAGTTTATCATTTGACTGTAGCATTTACATTGGCTTATTGCACGGACGACATAACAACTGATAGATTCCCTCCTTGGCTTGATGCACGGACGACATAATGACTGATGCGCTGGTAATCATGGATTCTCTCTTTGACTATTTTATTACGGACAACATTAATACCGATGAGCTGGAAATGATGGATTCGTTCTTTGGGTTGTCGCTCGGACATATTACGACTGATGCACTGGTAGTGATGGTTTTCCTCATTGGCATGTTGCATATACAACATAACAACTGGTGCGCTGGTAATGATGAATTCACTCCTTGTCTTGTTGCACAGACAACATTACGACTGATACGCTTGTTGCACAGACAACATAACGACTGATGCGCTGGTAATGATGGATTCCATCAGTGTCTTGATGCACGGACAACATTACGACTGATACGCTTGTTGCACAGACAACATAATATTCCCTCTTTGGCTTTGTGCACAGACAACATTAATACTGATGAGCTGGAAATGATGGATACCCGCCTTTGCTTGCTGCACGGACAACATTACGACTGATTGGCTGGTAATGATGGATTCCCTCATTGGCTTGTTACATAGACAACATTTCGACTGATGCGCTGGTAATTACGGATTCCCTCCTTGGCTTGTTGCACGGACTACATTTCGACTGATGCGCTGGTAATGACGGATTCCCTCCTTGGCTTGTTGCACAGACTATATTTCGACTGATGCGCTGGTAATGACGGATTCCCTCATTGGCTTGTTACACAAACATAATTTTGACTGATCCGCTGGTAATGACGGATTCCTTCCTTGGCTTGTTGCACAGACTACATTACAACTGATACGCTGGTAATGACGGATTCCTTCCTTGGCCTGTTGCACAGACAACATTACGACTGATACGCTGGTAATGACGGATTCCCTCCTTGATTTATTGCACAGACAACTTTTCGACTGATTGGCTGGTAGTGATGGATTCCATCAGTGTCTTGTTGCATGGACAACATTACGACTGGTACGCTTGTTGCACAGACAACATAATATTCCCTCTTTGGCTTTGTGCACGAACAACATTAATACTGATGAGCTTGAAATGATGGATACCCGCCTTTGCTTGCTGCACAGACAACATTACGACTGATGAGCTGGTAATAATGGATTCCCCTCTTGGCTTGTTGTACAGACAACATTACGACTGATGAGCTGGTAATGATGGATTCCCCCCTTGGCTTGTTGTACAGACAACATTACGACTGATGAGCTGGTAATGATGGATTCCCCCCTTGGCTTGTTGTACAGACAACATTACGACTGATGAGCTGGTAATGATGGATTCCCCCCTTGGCTTGTTGTACAGACAACATTTCGACTGATGCGCTGGTAATGACAGATTCCCTCATTGGCTTGTTGCACAGACAACATTACGACTGATGGATTCCCTCCTTGGCTTATTACACAGACACCATTACGACTGATTGGCTGGTAATGATGGATTCCCTCCTTGGCTTGTTGCGGAGACAACATTTCGACTGATCGGCTGGTAATAATGGTTTCCCTCCTTGGCTTGTTGCACAGACAACATTACGACTGATTGGCTGGTAATGGTGTATACCCTCCTTGGCTTATTGCACAGACAACATTTCGACTGATTGGCTGGTAATGATGTATTCCCTCCGTGGCTTGTTACACAGACAACATTACGACTGATGGACTCCTCCCATGGTTTATTACATCCCCCCTTGGCTTGTTGCACAGACAACATTACGACTGATTAGCTGATAATGGCGGATTCCCTCATTAGCTTGTTGAACAGACAACATTACGACTGATGGATTCCCTCATTGGCTTATTACACTAACAACATTACGACTGATTGGCTGGTTATGATGGATTCCCTCATTGGCTTATTACACTTACAACATTACGACTGATTGGCTGGTAATGATGGATTCCCTCATTGGCTTACAGACAACATTACGACTGATTGGCTGGTAATAATTGATACCCTCCTTGGCTTGTTGCACGGACAACATTACGACTGATGCGCTGGTAATTATGGATTCCCTCCTTGGCTTGTTACACAGACTACATTACGACTGATGCGCTGGTAATTATGGATTCCCTCCTTGGCTTGTTGCACAGACTACATTACAACTGATGAGCTGGTAATGGCGGATTCCCTCATTGACAGATACACGGACAACATTACGACTCATGCATTCCAACATAACAACTAATACGTTTTTGTCAGCGTATACTAACCAGCAGTTACTGATAATTTACACAATAAACGCCATTATATTACTTAATTACTATTGAAAGTGAGGTAAATCACCATTCAAACAAAATCCTGGAGTTTACTGGGTATTCACCCGTCCGGACATGTATTCTCATGTCTGTGTGTTTCGTGTTACGACACTAGCGTCGTTTTCACATGTGTTTGTATATTGTATTTGAAGAGGTAGTGAAAAACCTTAAGCGCAAATATCGCGCTTTGTATGATCTTAATGTACACGTATATCTGCGTACAGGGAAAACTCCGACGAGCCATTGTCTCCGCACAGTCTCACCAGAGCCTTCACTGTTAGTAACATATCCTAAATGATACTTTCGACAAAAACTATACAGGTAGCCCCACTAGTTTCCCACCAATATAATTTTAAATAATGCCAAACCTGATCCAGATCCCAAATTGTCTGACGCGTCGCATATCAAAATAAGGAATCTGCACTTTAAACATATTGGCAAAAACAGGGAAAATTTCAAATGGAGAAATTGCTCATTATGAGCGACAGTGCTTTCATTAGCGCCTGCTACAAATGCGTCAAAATGCGTTTTCAAGTGGGAAAGTATTAAATGGAGATGACAATAAGTGAAATCGTGTAATGCGGTTTATTTATTTTGAACTTGAAATCAAATAAAGTAAATATGATTACTAGGAGAGATACGAATCCTAGTGTTGATGCAGACAATATTCTTCGAAAAATCAAGAGCTGTCAAAGGTCAGTATAGCTCACCGGGTGGGTACTTGTTTATTATTCTTAAACGAAGAACTGAACTTGAAGAATACGACACTTAAAAAAGATATAAAACATATAAAAATATGCATTCAGTGTTATAGATTTATAGATTTCGTCATCATATTTTCGAGCTCTAGATAATTAGCATTTCGAGGGTGCAAAACGGTTGTAACTCAAATCCTATTTAGAAAACCCTGGTTTAGGGGCAATTTTGACCCCTTTGTAAACAATGCAAATTTAGGTGCCATTGCTCAGAACGAGCAATGGCACCTAAATTTCCATTGTTTACCAAGAAAAATGATTTAACGCTTGTGAAGACTTTATAGCGGGGTGATTAATCTTGGTAAAAAAATACCGATTCGAGTTACAACCGTTTTACACCAAGCCCTCGATTTGACACTTAAACCATATACTGTTGGCAAACAACATGTATAGTCGTCTTAATGATTACCCATAACGTAGGAGTTGATGGAATACTAAAATACGAAGAGAGATATTGTCTGGAAAAGAGCAGTTGACTCCCCCTTATCTTGTCTCTCCGTATATATATAATACATATATAGCGTGTATAGATATACTTTATTATATTTCAATATAGGGTGTGATAAAAGACACATAGTGATATGTACAGTAAAATACACGCATGTCTTTATAATGTATATCTCTTTCAAAATGTCAGGATCAGGCCAATATTGTCGAGTTATACGCACCATGTCCACTCAAGTCCTTTTTTCTTAAAGATGACAATCGAGTACTCGACACACATTAAAACGGAACAGACAGCTACCCACAACGATTGAAATTTGTCGTCTGTCTCTATTACCGTTCTCCATGCGGCCAAAGCGTTACCTGTAATAGACAAAATCGACCCCTAAAATTAATTTGACAAACATCCTTGTTAAAAGAGTCAGTGCAATGTTCTTAAAATAGCACTGTTGACCTAGCTATATTATATAAATATATCAGTTATGGGTATGTTTATCAACTGTGCTATTTTGTTCAGATGGAAGCAACTCATTGTCCATAGGTGACCATAATTGCATTATTATCAAATGGCTCTTTCCCAACAACCCAATTAAGCCATAAACCTGTATTCAATTAAAGTTCGTTCTTAAAACTAGCAAACAGGCATGTTGACCTTCCTTTTTTTAGCTATGAATGTCAAATCAGAAGTCACCATTATCCCAGAAAATACTGTTCTGAAAAGGGTTATTAATGAATGAATGAATGGTGTTTTAAGGCCCGTTGACAACTAAGGTCATTTTGGGCGCTTAATAATTTACTTACTGTAAATGATGAAATAATCAAAATTGAAATATAAACAACAAATGTAATGTTTCTTGCATAATCAAAACATATTTGGAATTCGTATTGCTGTCGTCTATTATTACGAACAGAAAATAATAAAGTAAAGACTTTCAGAAAATCAAGGAATACATTTATAATGAACGAGGTTAAAACATGAGGGCCAAGATGATCCTTAATCGATCACCTGCATTATGGCAAAGAAGCAAAAAGATCAGCCATTTTCTGATGCCACCTGGCGACTGCCCTTTTCAACCAGTTAATATGACAGGAACAAATTATTTAAAGGGTCACATTTCTGCTGAACCTTTTCCCTATTAGAGACGGTTTCTGAGGCCTTTGCAACAGACGATTTAAGAAAAGATTGTCGCCAAAAGAACAATTGCTCCTTATGAGAAAGTTATCCTTTTGCCACAATGTTTGATAAATAATTATACTTTGATTGAGTGAGTCAATAGCTCATGTATAGGAATTTGGGGTCTTTCATGTTGATACCACTTTATTTACGGGAAACGACGTCGCTCCATAGATGTTACGCCAAGCTGAAGTGTTACGGAAATGACGTCACGTCCTTCTTTGGCTACGATACAGTCAAAATTTAGGTTCGGGCATAGAAGGCTATTGCTGTGTCGTTTTTTAGACGAACAGGAAAACATATTTCTTACAGAGTTCCATTTATGTTTAACTTTTCGTATAAATGTTATTCCCACATAACACAGCACTTTAATGATCTTAAATATCGATTTAAAAAAAAAAGTGATTAAAAAGACGACAATGATTTCAATCCGTGTTTTTTGGCTTATTTTATACATACCCAAAATATCGATTTAAAAAAAAGATTAAAAAGACAACAATAATTTTTTCAATCCGTGTTTCTCTTCTCATTTTATACATACCCAAAATGGCGGCCCCCATGGATTTGGCCAGTTTCATTTCAGAAAGATTCATGGGTTATTGAAAAAAAAATAAAAAATCTTACACCTGTTACCTATGAACGTTCCAGTCATATTGACAGTCATAATATATCTATAGATGCTACCTATTTACGAAAAAAACGCAAGAAACGTAAGCATTTGCACTCCCATATAGGGAGTGTGGCACGCATGGTCACGGATTTTGTTCAAACTTCACACATTTTCTCAACTTGATGAAAGAAATGGAAAATGGCAAAAAAAACTTTGCTATAGACTTTAATTGCCATAGCAACCGGCTCTCGTTTTTTATAGGACTGATTTCAATGGGAAATCCACTATATTTTCCAATCAGTTTTTAGCATAAATGAAGATATATATGCAAAAGTTCATATTTTCTACCAAAAGTCATCATTTGATGAAAGAAATTAAGTAGAAAACAATTGATTATCAAATTGTTAAATGTGGTCCCAAACCCTTCTTTGAAATGGTATTTTTTACGGGGAAAAAGAACACTTTTTTGCCATTTTTTGAATGGTTATAAAAATTTAATGCGTTCATATGAATACAAATGAACAATGGATGCATGAAGGTCAACATCTCTTCTCACAAGAAATGAAAAAAAGCTATGGGGAACATTGCCTCTTAAATTAGTTACCATGGATACAAAATGTATCATTTTAAAATTTAAAAAAAAAAAAAAAAAAAAATGTTTAATGTTTATTTAAATATTGCCAGCATGAGGGTTAAAAAAAATGGATCATATTTTCTACCAAAAGTCATCATTTGATGAAAGAAATTAATTAGAAAACAATTGATTATCAAATTGTTAAATGTGGTCCCAAACCCTTCTTTGAAATGGTATTTTTTTTACGGGGAAAAATAACACTTTTTTGCCATTTTTTGAATGGTTATAAACATTTAATGCGTTCATATGAATACAAATGAACAATGGATGCATGAAGGTCAACATCTCTTCTCACAAGAAATGAAAAAAAGCTATGGGGAACATTGCCTCTAAAATTAGTTACCATGGATACAAAATGTATCATTTTAAAATTTAAAAAAAAAAAAAAAAATTGTTTAATGTTTATTTAAATATTGCCAGCATGAGGGTTAAAAAAAAATGGATCATATTTTCTACCAAGAAATTAATTAGAAAACAATTGATTATCAAATTGTTAAATGTGGTCCCAAACCCTTCTTTGAAATGGTATTTTTTACGGGAAAAAATAACACTTTTTTGCCATTTTTTGAATGGTTATAAAAATTTAATGCGTTCATATGAATACAAATGAACAATGGATGCATGAAGGTCAACATCTCTTCTCACAAGAAATGAAAAAAAGCTATGGGGAACATTGCCTCTAAAATTAGTTACCATGGATACAAAATGTATCATTTTAAAATTAAAAAAAAAAAAAAAAATTGTTTAATGTTTATTTAAATATTGCCAGCATGAGGGTTAAAAAAATGGATCATATTTTCTACCAAAAGTCATCATTTGATGAAAGAAATTAATTAGAAAACAATTAATTATCAAATTGTTAAATGTGGTCCCAAACCCTTCTTTGAAATGATATTTTTTACGGGGAAAAAGAACACTTTTTTGCCATTTTTTGAATGGTTATAAAGATTTAATGCGTTCATATGAATACAAATGAACAATGGATGCATGAAGGTCAACATCTCTTCTCACAAGAAATGAAAAAAAGCTATGGGGAACAGTGCCTCTAAAATTAGTTACCATGGATACAAAATGTATCATTTTAAAATTTAAAAAAAACAAAGAGAAAATTGTTTAATGTTTATTTAAATATTGCCAGCATGTGGGTTAAACAAAATGGATCATATTTTCTACCAAAAGTCATCATTTGATGAAGGAAATTAAGTAGAAAACAATTGATTATCAAATTGTTAAAATTTAATGTGGTCTCAAACCCTCCTTTTATTTTTTTTGAAAATGGTGTTTTTTACGGGAAAAAATAACACTTTTTTGCCGTTTTTTGAATGGTTATAAAAATTTAATGCGGCCATATGAATACAAATGAACAATGAATGCATGAAGATCAACATCTCTTCTCACAAGAAATGAAAAAAAGCTATGGGGAACAGTGCCTCTATTTTTTGTAACAGTGACCTTGACCCCAAAAACACAATCTGATTGAAGATATTCATAATACGTTTGAAATACATCATGTTTTTATTACTTGGGGAAAATTTGAATTCAATGTAAGAAAAAGTGAAGAAACTATGTTGAATTCTCATAAATAACCAAAATACATCAAAATTTATGTGTGTTACCCTACAAAACAGGCCCGCTCAGCCTCTTTATCATTTAATGTGAAGAAGGTTATTAGATGCACAAGTTTTCCTAATTTTAAAGTAATAGGTTTGATAGTTTCCATGTAAGTGACCTAAATGCAAAATTTAACCAACTATGTCCAATTCTCAAAATCAACCAAAATACATCAAAATTGATATTTTTCCAAAAAAAACCCAGGCCTCAGCATCAAGGTTTGATAGTTTCCATGTATGTGACTTAAACGCAAAAATTAACCAACACCGCCAATTCTCAAAATCAACCAAAATTCATCAAAATCTATGTTTTTTACATAAAAAAACAGACAACACTCAGCATCTTTAGCATACAACGTGAATAAAGGTATTAGACGAACAAGTTTCAAAGAATTAGGTTTGATAGTTTCCATGTAAGTGACCTAAACGTAAAACTTAACAAACAATGTCCAATTCTCGAAATCGACAAAAATACATCAAAAATGATGTTTTTTACCCCAAAAAAGGCTACACTTAGCATCTTCAGCATACAATGTCAAGAAAAGTATTAGATGAACAAGTTTTCCAAGTTTCAAAGTGTTAGGTTTGATAGTTTTCATGTAAGTGACCTAGACCTAAACGCAAAACTTAACCAACGCCGCCGACGACGACTACGACGATCAAGTGACGACAATATCTCGTCTTTTTTTCCCCAAAAAATCAGACGAGCTAAAAATCAAAATAGAAGGATTAGTTAGTGATAAAATAAATCAGACGAGCTAAAAATCAAAATAGAAGGATTAGTTAGTGATATAAAACATGGAAAATTGTAATCTTCAAACATAGTTATCATTAGTTGTTATGATTCAAATAAAGAAGTATATTATTTTACATGTCAAGTTGGGTGACGCATTTTATACGTGAAAGTAATGTTCATCATTATTTGTATTAATGTATAATATATTTTTAAGAAAAACACGAATACACTTTCAAAAAGTGTCTATCATAAACCCCGATAGACAACTTATTTATGAAATACTATTGGAAAAAAAGCATTCGTTTTTAGCCAATAAAAACAGGTACAGGTACAGCAAAAGTATGCAAAAAAATTGAAGGGTTTAACCCTTTCCCTCATACGACAATTATGCAGCAGACGACTTTGACCATATTTTGACAAATGGTATTAGGAAAGTCCTTGGTTATACATCTGATAATTATCTGTTCATGTAGGTTTGAACGTTCAGCGTCAGTGAATATGAATCTAGAGTCACAGGTTCGATCCAAAAGTGCCCCGCACCAATTATGGTGGAGTACCCTTGGGCAAGGTACATTTCCTTGCATAGTACTGGTTTGTTTGCCCAGGGATCACAAACAAGTGAATTGATGCTGTGATATTACTGAAATAATGTTAAAACGGCTCAAAACCCCAATAAAACAAAAATCTAAAATTCCAAGGGAGGTTATTCATGTTTTTTTATTTTTCTAAATAACTAAGGGAGGTAATTTGTATTTTTTGGTGATGAGGTATTTTAAAATCTTATTTATGCAAAAACGATCATATGTTCCCCGTAGCTTTTTTCTTGCGTTTGATTAAGCAAATGTTCATCTATCTATTTATGTAATTCACTTAATTGGAGATGGCTGCATTTTTTTTTTAAATAAGTGGTAAATATTGCGTTTTTCATCAAAAACTCAACTTTGCACACTGTTTCCATGGCAACAGGGCAATATTTGGAATTTCTAACACTATTTTACTGAATAGTTCACTGATGGCAACATGTGGAATAAGTTTAAGCAATATCCGTGACTATGCGTGCCGAAAAAGTTTAAATGCTTACAGAGAATAGCTATTAAAGAGCATACTTTGGCCTTAAAAAAGGATTTATAAGTAATTGACTAGACAATCATAATGTTAATGTCATGTGTCTTGCATTATCAAAACATATTTGCAATTCGTATTGCTGTCGTCTATTATTACGAACAGAAAATAATAAAGTAAAGACTTTCAGAAAATCAAAGAATACATTTATTATGAACGAGGTTAAGACATGAGGGCCAAGATGATCCTTAATCGATCACCTGCATTATGGTAAAGAAGCAAATAGATCTGATGCCACCTGGCGACTGCCTTTTTCAAGCAGTCAATATGACTGGAACAAATTATGTAAGGGGTCACATTTCTGCTAAACCCTTTCCCTATTAGAGACGGTTTCTGAGGCATATGCAATAATTTAGGAAAAGATTGTCGCAACAAGAACAATTGCTCCTTATGAGAAAGTTATCCTTTTGTCACAATGTTTGATAAATAATTATACTTTGAATGATTGAGTCAATAGCTCATGTATAGGAATTTGGGGTCTTTCATGTTGATACCACTTTTTTGCGGGAAACGACGTCGCTCCATTGACGTTACGCCAAGATGAAGTGTAACGGAAATGACGTCACGTCCTTCTTTGGCTACGATACAGTCAAAATTTAGTTTCGGGCGTAGAAGGCTAATGCTGTCGTTTTTTTGACGAACGGGAAAACATTTTTATTATAGATTTTCATTTATTTTTAACTTTTTGTACAAATGTTAATTCCAGCATTTTAATGATCTTAAATATCGATTTTAAAAAAATTGATTAAAAAGACGACAATAATTTTCAATCCGTGTTTTTCTGCTCATTTTATACATACCCAAAATACCGATTTTAAAAAAAAATGATTAAAAAGCCGACAATAATTTTCAATCTGAGTTTTACGTCTGCTTTTTATACATATTCAAAATGGCGGCCCCCATGGATTTTTCCAGTTTCATTTCAGAAAGCTTCATAGGTTATTGAAAAAAAAAAAAAAAAAAAAATATCTCACGCCCGTTACCTATAAGCGAAAAAACCCATTTATGGTTTTTTTTTTCGTATTAAAGGCAGTTCAGAAAAGGGCTGATCTATTTGCTTCTTTACTACAATGAGGTGATCGATTAAGGATCATCTTGGCCCTCATGTTTTACTTCGTTCATTATAAATGTATTCCTTGATTTTATAAAAGTCTTTACTTTATTATTTTCTGTTCGTAATAATAGACAACAGCAAAACGAATTCCAAATATGTTTTGATAATGCAAGAAACATGACATTAACATTTTTATTGTCTAGTCAATTACTTATAAATCCTTCTTTTATGGCCAAAGTAAGCTCTTTAATTTTGTTTATAATTATCTTGCGGTTTTTTCGTAACTAGGTAGCACCTACAGATATATTACGGAAAAAAAAACATAAATGGTTTTTTTCGTTCATAGGTAACAGGTGTGAGATTTTTTTATTATTTTTATTAAATGTTAATTCCCACATAACACAGCACTTTAATGATCTTAAATATCGATTTATAAAAAAAAGATTAAAATGAGGACGATAATTTTCAATCCGTGTTTTTTGTCTCAATTGATACATACCCAAAATATCGATTTTAAAAAAAATGATTAAAAAGACGACAATAATTTTCAATCCGTGTTGTTCGTCTCGATTTCTACATACCCAAAATATCGATTTAAATTTTTTTTTATTAAAAAGGTGACAATAACTTTCAATCCGTGTTTTTCGTCTCATTTTATACATACCCAAAATGGCGGCCAGTTTCATTTCAGAAAGCTTCATGGGTTATTGAAAAAAAAAAAAAAAAGTAATAACAGGAAGCACAACAAATGAATTTGTTTAACTCCGTATATAACTGTTTACTTAAACTTATTGACATCAAATTAGGCGGATTAGTCGTGCTCTATGTTGCCGTTTCTAAATTGATCGAAAATGGCAGATAATCCAGCAAAAAGCAGTAAATGAAAGGTTTATGTGTTTGTTTCTGCGAATAAGCGATACATCTCGTGATTTATTCTGTTATTATGTCGATATGTAGATGATATTGTTATATTACCACTTTGATGAAGTTGCTAAAACAAACGACTGAACGATACGTCAACCTTATACAGAATCTATATAATAGCTTCCTTTGAAACTATCTTCGGGAAATAGTAATATGAGTATAGGTGCTACCTATTTCGGTTAAACATTTATTATACGTTGTGATTGGTGAATAATTCCCCGCGAACTGCAGTTAGCCCCTTGCTTGCAGCACGATCAGTTATTTACGTCAATTATGAGTCCTACCGACCTAAGCAAAGAAAATAAAAATCATCATCAGGTTAAGCTTATATTTAACTTTAACATATAGCTAAGTTTTTACATCCATGAAATTATGATGACAGGTACAACGAATAATCAACTTGCCCTTCATAAAGTACTTCAAATAAAACGATTCCATAATTCACGGAACTACATTTGTGACAAGTCAAATTAACGTTTCCTATAATTTCTGTCGTTTTCCTTTTGGTTCATTTAGTTTAAACTTATTTATTTTACATCGATTGTGAAACAAAAACAAGCTTTCAGCTTATATTAATCACGCTCGATGTCTGCTTCCTGGAGACTTAACCAGTACTCAATCCCAAAGTCTGGACCCGCTCATCACGGGACTCGAACCAGGGACCTTTGATACAAGAGGCCGACGCTCTACCTCTGCACCACTAATAGAATGACCTCATAGTATGACGTCATATTACAGGAATATGGATTTATAACTTCTGGAAGTCAAAGGTCAAAGGTCAAAAAGCCCTTACGAGTAATATCTGAACTCGTTTTAGAAATAGACGACGAGTGTTATTAAACGGAAATTATCACACATAAAATTACTTGTGCTCGTTCCTTTATCGAGTACGTATTATCATATTTAATTATTTTCTTTAGAAGTTTTTTTTTGTTTCGATATTTTCTTTTCATCCAATCAAAACGTAGCACCGTAGCAGAATCGTGACTGCATCGAAAAATCCATTCTGGACACAATTTTTGGAAAGACGGTATAGCAAAATTTTGCAAAGTTCATACACATTACCTATTGACGGGAAACATCGTCGATTTGTTTACCCGTATTACATTCGAAAATTGGAAGAGGCATTGTGATAAAGCGTAAAACATTGCGAAAAGAAAAAGGATATCGTTCGTTTAGAGGAATGTCACCCTTCACCAGGATTGTTTTCAAACATCGTGTTCGCATACAGTGTCAGATGTCGTTTGTTAAAGGGACAATGTACAAAACTAAACAACAAACCTGCGATCAACATCAGCCTAACAAACACGCCCAGGGAATATTTAGTCAGTGTGTCACAGCCATTCACAACAATCGCCAAGCTGTTCTTCCTCTGCCTTCTATCATCACCAGAACTTCTCCTACGATCTTTTCTATTTTTCCTATTGTCTCTTCTCCTTTTGTCGATGTTTATGTCGGATAGCGTATCCAAGTTGGTAGAATAATTGGGAAGACTGTCATCGTCGTTCTTAGCTGTTTCTTTGTTATCAGGGTCAGGAAGGTCTGCCGTATTACTTTCACTGGTTCCATCGAAAGCCGGATTTTCGTGGCCAGTTTGATCAGAAGATAGATATACTGTATTCATTGTCCTAATATAGCATCACTTTAAACCACCGAAATAAGGTTTCTCTTTAATCAATTTATTTCAACGGAACTGGTAAAACAAAATGAGATTTACTTTTGCAACACAATGTTCATGCTTTATGACAGTGTTTTTTATTTTTTTTTCGTTTATATATTTATATTAAATTTATATACCTCTTTATACAAATGTTGGTTATCCTCCGTCCGTAATATCACGTTGGGGTATTTGAACCTATTTTAAGAAAGAACATAGAAAAAAGCATCACTTCAAAATCAACTGAAACTAGTAATATAAATACAACGACATATACAGCAGAATGGATTATGTCCCTGCGTTTTGATAATGTTTAGCTTTGTATTACCGTTTGTATATAGCTCACTGTATTAAATTATCCGTCAACTTCAGTCCTCAATGTCACAGAAATGTATTTTTACCTCTTAACGTTATTGTTTCAAAGAACATCATATAATCAGACGTACACTGTACAACGAAAATCATATACATAGACTAAAATTTGATATTGTTTTCTTTTTATTTCCTTTTTTTTGTTTTTCTCGTCTGCTTTATAAACTCATCGGTTATCCCCTGTCCGCAATGACACAGTAAATATAAGGTTTCTAATTCGTCGATTTATGTAGATGGGGTAAAGTGGCTGTCGCGGAAGAAAGATTTCTCCTTGTAACCCTTGACCCCAAATATATAAAACTTAAAGAAGGTGTAGGAGAAGGATAAGAAGAAAACGAGTATTATTTTATCCCATAATGCTGTTATCGGATTATAAAGATGTGATACTTTTATATTTATGAAATTCTTATTCACTAGGTTCTCATATTAAACTGTCGAACCTGTAGGTCAAATCACGCCAAGTACATCCGCGGACCAGGCTGATCTACAGCCAAGTAGTGTTTGCCTAGAAATGGTTGTACATCTTCCTCGGACTGCAATGAATATGTGTTTGTTTGTATTATTGGGTTTTTACGCCGCTTTCAACATTATTTCAGTTATATCACGGCGACAGTTCACTTATTCATGTTCCCTGGGTAAACAGACCAGTACTAGGCTAGAACATGTGCCTTGCCAAGGGCACTCCACCTTGACCGACAATGGATATGTGACAATGGTTGTAAATTCTTTGTAAATATGTATAGGATGTAAATTTAATGATTTGATCATTTTAGGTATTTGGACCTTTTTTGAAAGTGGAAGTAGAGCATGTGGAAAACCAGCTTCAGCCTAGCTCGATTGTGTTGAAAATGAGGGTCACCATTTACACTGAGCGAGTTCTTTCTGATATAATGCATGACACCCCATTTTCTCTTGATTATTTTAAAGGTTAGGGGTATCTCTTTGCAATGATATATGAGCCGTTCCGCAAGAAAACCAACATAATAGCCTCCGCGTAATGTATTGATCCAGATCAGCTTGCGCAGTCCGCGAGGACTGATCCGGGCCGACATATTCCGTCTCAGGTGATAGTGGTATAGAGTAATGATTCATGAAACAGAAAATCCACAGGAGGCAAAACGTGTCCATCCGGGTAAGCCTGCGCAGCATGCTTAGACTGATCCGGGTCGATACTTTACGCAGAATCCACACTGGTTTTTTTCTCGCGGGACGGCTGATATGGTGATCTACGCTTATAAAGTGTGATAATTGAGGATTGAAACTGGTTGATTTACATTGAAGTAAAAAAGGACTTTATTTTGTGTATTATTACCTGTAATATATGAAAGCAGTTGCTGTTTAGGTGGAGCCCACATATATAGTTATACAATCTCGTTAAATAAGTATCATTATCCATGGCCAATGAATGCGTAAATAAGGCTCACCGAACCAAGAAGTTAGACTGGAAACAGTCCATTCATTTTCAGTTGTATCACGGCGGCCAGTTCACCTACTCATATGTGTCCTCGTTTTCTCACACCAGTACCCCATACAACATACTTTCCAAGCAACTGGCTGCTTTTCCACATATACTGTTAGCCCATTGGTGAAAGACGAATGACGCGTGTCACAGTGACTTTTGTAAAACGTCGGAAAGAATGTTGGCCGAGCTGGACTCACAACCTCTGGATTGACAGCCCGCGTCGCTACCGACTGAGCTACCGGGGCTCGGCCCGTTCATTTCAGACAGACAAGCATATCTGTTTCGTTCAAGTGTAACTTAACTATGATACTTATAGTAAGATGCAACAAAACAGAGAAACAAAGGCGAAATAGACCACGGCGATGATGACGATGATGTTGATAAGGTAAATGGTTAAACGGAGTGTAATAAATGTGATGGGAATGCTCGGATCCAAACAAAGTTAACTTAACTATGATAACAAGAGAAAGTTGATCTAAGGGGTTAGAACATTAAGGATATCAAGTAAAAAGGGGTCATAAATTGAATTTCTTTGTTTAAGGGAGTGAATTGAACATAAACAATGACTTGTCTCAATAACTTGACATTCTCTTGCTGCGCGAATTTTTGCACCAATGCAGTTCTTTCTAAGGACCACTAGTCCCTTAATATTTTGTATTTTTATTCAACTTTATTTGTAAGTGTCCATTAATAGTGTTGAGTTCAATTAAAGGAAGGGATTTATATTTTAGATGCTTATTATCATGACAGATGTCAATTGCATTATATTCATAACTAATAAATGGAATTTTTACCTTGTTCCTGCACTTAAACTAACAGCAAGATTAGTAAATAATTATCTTCATTTTACACAGAGACCTCAAATAATTGGTCTCTGTTTTAATGCACCTTGATATTTAAAATAAAAGTTAAAGTATAACCCCTCTTATTTAAGTTGTATCTAAAGTTTAAAAAAGTATTATAGAAACAAGACGAATTTTTGACGCAAAGCGTCAAAGAAAAGCCGCAATTTATCGTTGTACATGTAGAAATAAGAAAAAAGAACATTTAGATCCACAAACATTAGTGTCTGTCTGTGTCTGTCTGTCTGTCTGTCTGTCTGTCTGTCTGTCTGTCTGTCTGTCTGTCTGTCTGTCTGTCTGTCTGTCTGTCTGTCTGTCTGTCTGTCTGTCTGTCTGTCTGTCTGTCTATCTTTCTCTGTCTGTCTGTCTGTCTGTCTGTCTGTCTGTCTGTCTGTCTGTCTGTCTGTCTGTCTGTCTGTCTGTCTGTCTGTCTGTCTGTCTGTCTGTCTGTCTGTCTGTCTGTCTGTCTGTCTGTCTGTCTGTCTGTCTGTCTGTCTGTCTGTCTGTCTGTCTGTCTGTCTGTCTGTCTGTCTGTCTGTCTGTCTGTCTGTCTGTCTGTCTGTCTGCCTGTCTGTCTGTCTGTCTGTCTGTATGTCTGTATGTCCTTCTGTATCTCTCACTCTCTCTCACTCTCTCTCTCTCTCTCTCTCTCTCTCTTTCTCTCATTCTCTCTCCCTTCCCCTCTCTCTCTATTCTTTTTTTTTTCTCCCTCTTTCTCCCCATCTCTCTCATTTTCTTTCTCTTTCTCTCTCTCTCTCTCTCGTTTTCTCTCTCTCTCTCTCTCTCTCTCTCTCTCTCTCTCTCTCTCTCTCTGTCTCTCTCTCTCTGTCTCTCCATATATATATATATCTCCCTCTTGCCCTGATGTCTGTCTGTCTGTCTCTCTTGCTTTCTCTCTCTCCCTCTCAATCTCTCTCTCTCTCTCTCTCTCTCTCTCTCTCTCTCTCTCTGGCTGGCTGGCGGTCTGGCGGTCTGGCAGTCTGGCTGCCTGTCTGTCTGGCTGACTGTCTGTCTTTCTGGCTGGCTGGCTGGCTGACTGGCTCGCTGGCTGGTTGGCTGGCTGGCTGGCTGTCTGTCTGTCTCTCTCTCTCTCCTTCTATCTGTCTGTCTGTTTGTCTGTCTCTCTCCTTCTGTATGTATGTCTATCTGTCTGTCTGTCTCTCTTTCTCTGTATGTCTGTCTGTCTCTCTGTCTCTCTCTCTATATATCTCTCTCTCCTTCTGTCTGTCTGTCTGTCTCTCTCTCCTTCTGTCTGTCTGTCTGTTTGTCTGTCTCTCTCCTTCTGTATGTCTGTCTATCTGTCTGTCTATCTCTTTTTCTCTGTCTGTCTGGCTGGCTGGCTGGCTGGCTGGCTGGCTGGCGGTCTGGCGGTCTGGCAGTCTGGCTGCCTGTCTGTCTGGCTGACTGTCTGTCTTTCTGGCTGGCTGGCTGGCTGACTGGCTCGCTAGCTGGTTGGCTGGCTTGTTTGCTGGTTGTCTGTCTGTCTGTCTGTCTGTCTGTCTGTCTGTCTGTCTGTCTGTCTGTCTGTCTGTCTGTCTGTCTGTCTGTCTGTCTGTATGTCTGTCTGTCTGTCTGTCTGTCTGTCTGTCTGTCTGTCTATCTGTCTGTCTGTCTGTCTGTCTGTCTGTCTGTCTGTCTGTCTGTCTGTCTGTCTGTCTGTCTGTCTGTCTGTCTGTATGTCTGTATGTCCTTCTGTATCTCTCACTCTCTCTCACTCTCTCTCTCTCTCTCTCTCTCTCTCTTTCTCTCATTCTCTCTCCCTTCCCCTCTCTCTCTATTCTTTTTTTTTTCTCCCTCTTTCTCCCCATCTCTCTCATTTTCTTTCTCTTTCTCTCTCTCTCTCTCTCGTTTTCTCTCTCTCTCTCTCTCTCTCTCTCTCTCTCTCTCTCTCTCTCTCTCTCTCTCTGTCTCTCTCTCTCTGTCTCTCCATATATATATATATCTCCCTCTTGCCCTGATGTCTGTCTGTCTGTC
>JASEVX010000004.1:5338108-5377154 GCA_031761405.1 Serripes groenlandicus
AATCATTTTAAATTTTTGGCTTAAAAAAGACTGCATGACCAATTTTGTCAAGAATTGGAAAGCACTTTTAATGTTTCTCAAAAATGCCTTGTATATCATACATGTAAAAAAAAAGATTATTGTTTGAAGAGAATTAAGATATATTGCCTTTTAATTTAAAAAAGTCTCTGTAAATTTAGCACTATGAACCATTTCATCCAAATAATATCTGTCTTATTATCCAACCAACCCTATGTTGTTTGTACTCAAAAGGATGGAGATGATTCTTGTGAGTACCCACAACATAGGGTTAGCTGATAACATAAGGATTTCAGAACAAGCAAAACACTCCTTATCCAGAGTTCTGTTAATTTATTAAAAAATCTTATCATCAAAATTTAACTTAAATTTTGTTTTTCAGTTGGGTTTAAATAACAATGTTTACAACATTATTTCAGTTATATCACGGCAACAGCTCACTAATCCATCAAAATTTAAATAATAGTCATTCTCCAAATACTCAACATTCCTTATATCATAGATGATCTCAGTTGTAGTCATATGACTGCATGTACCTACTGTTTCATATTATTATGATCTCAAATATTTGTTTTAACCCTTTCCCGCATGATATAGATGCATTTTGATGCAACTGCAGCATGTTCTCCTTTTGCCTCAACATTCCTTATATCATAGATGATCTCAGTTGTAGTCATATGACTGCATGTACCTACTGTTTCATATTATTATGATCTCAAATATTTGTTTTAACCCTTTCCCGCATGATATAGATGCATTTTGATGCAACTGCAGCATGTTCTCCTTTTGCCACAATGTTTCCAACTTTTTTCAGTAATTATAGTTTATACCTACAATTATAGAGATTTTCCATGTTTTTTAGTAGACACTCTCAAAGTCGTCTGCTACAGATTTGCTGTATGTGGGATATGATAATCATTTTAAATTTTTGGCTTAAAAAAGACTGCATGACCAATTTTGTCAAGAATGGGAAAGCACTTTTAATGTTTCTCAAAAATGCCTTGTATATCATACATGTATAACAAAAGATTATTGTTTGAAGAGAATTAAGATATATTGCCTTTTAATTTAAAAAAAGTCTATGTAAATTTAGCACTATGAACCATTTCATCCCAATATCTGTCTTATCATCCGACCAACCCTATGATGTTTGTACTCAAAAGGATGGAGACGATTCTTGTGAGTACCCACAACATAGGGTTAGCTGATAACATAAGGATTTCAGAACAAGCAAAACACTCCTTATCCAGAGTTCTGTTAATTTATTAAAAAATCTTATCATCAAAATTTAACTTAAATTTTGTTTTTCAGTTGGGTTTAAATAACAATGTTTTCAACATTTTTCAGTTATATCACGGCAACAGCTCACTAATCCATCAAAATTTAAATAATAGTCATTCTCCAAATACTCAACATTCCTTATATCATAGATGATCTCAGTTGTAGTCATATGACTGCATGTACCTACTGTTTCATATTATTTTGATCTCAAATATTTGTTTTAACCCTTTCCCGCATGATATAGACGCATTTTGATGCAACTGCAGCAAGTTCTCCTTTTGCCACAATGTTTCCAACTTTTTTCAGTAATAATAGTTTATACCTACAATTATAGAGATTTTCCATATTTTTTAGTAGACACTCTCAAAGTCGTCTGCTACAGATTTACTGTATGTGGGAAAGGAAAGGTTTTTTTGTTATACTTTACTGTTTCATTATTGTTTGAACCTGTAATCACATGCATATTATATGCCTTGATATGAATAAAATGTTCATCAAATAATGTATGGATGTTTAATTTTGATACATCAGGAATTGCTCAATTATTTGAAAGAAGTGATAACTCTTTAATTAGCCATGCCCCGGTAGCTCAGTCAGTAGGGAGGCAGGCAGGCTGTCCAGGGGTTTAGAGTTCAAACACAAGCTATGCCAACATTCTTTTCCAAATTTGATAGAAGTCAGTGACAAGCATCATTCGTTTTCAACAATGGGCTTAAAGCAGCCAGTTGCTTTGAAAGTCTGTTGTGTGGGATAATGGTGTGAGAAAGCCAGTTAACACATGAGCTGGGGAACTGGCGGCTTTGAAATGACTGAAACGTTGTTAAAAACGGCATTCAACCCCAATGGATGAACTCTTTATGATACAGACAATTTTTGACAACATCGGGATGTAATTGTACATAACAAGCCGGTTTCATGTACTTCCTTTTACACGATTTTTCCCCTCTATTAATCCTTTCCAAAATATGGCAAATCCTGCTGCAGAAGACTGAAAACATCTAGGCAAAACTATGGGAAATCTCTATAAATGTAAGACTAATAACTGAATTGAGTTGAAAACTTTGTTGCAAGAGGTGAAATTGCTAATTATGCCACAATCTTCAACTCAATTCAATTATTATACTTTTCATTTACAAAGACTAAACCATGTTGTTACCTAGATGTTTTTAAAGTCATCTGCTGTAGATTTGTTGTATGTTGAAAATGGTTAATACTGGCAAAAAAAAGGCATTTTCATCAGGAATTGCACAATCACTTGTAGTCTCTAAAAAGAAGAATTTGCTCAAATGATCACTCTCTACTTTTACCACAATGTTTTCACATTCATAATAAAGCTAACCCGAAACTTCCTTGTATCTAGATGTAACTTTTCATATTATTAAATGATTTTGATGCAGAAGGCTCTGAAATAATCATATCAGTCGTGTTCAATCATCACAGAGACAAATATCTAAAAGTCTTTGAAGAAGAATTTCTCCCCAACTGCCAGTCTGAAATGCTCGTCATAAAATGACTGCAGTTTATCCAACATGACTGAAATAAATTCATGTTCACGCTCCACTCTAATACACTTAAAGTCGGTGATTGTGTATATGATAAAATCACAAAAACTTGCTTCTGTGCAAAACAACTGTCCTTGAACTTGATAGTAGTATGGATGCTTTTTACTAAGTGTCATCTTTCCATCAACCATTTTCAAGTAGGGAACTGTTACAGGGGAAATGTCTTTGTTTTTGGCACTGTAAGGGCATTTCACCTCACAAATGAGTTTGTCACTTATAACACCATCCGGGGAAGCACCCAAGAAAGGAAGTTTTTTGGACACAAATATTCCACAGGAATTTACTTTAAGTTTACTTTTTTGTTCATAAGCATGAATAGCCTCTTTTTCAAACTTGTGTCCATGTTTGATTGCATCGTTCGCTTTAATTGAACTCCCGTGTACCAATGCCCTTGCTAGGGTGTCCTTGTTAGTTCTAGCTGTAGCAACACAGATTCGATAAAAATTTGAGCTTTGAATTCTTTTCTCCCTCTCTTCAAACCATCTTTGGTTTTGACTTTGTCCTCTTGTACAAAATTCAATTGCAGAAATGTTGCTGTCGGTGACAGTCACAAGTTTATTGTCCCTGAGGAATTTTTGTTCATGAGTCTCTTTGAAATAGTCATGGTCTGCATTAAAAGCTCTTATATTTCCTGGATTGAAAGCTTGAACAATAGGTGTATCTGATATTCCCTTAAAATTGAGGCATACATTCCGGAAGTAGTCACTGTAACCTTCCTTATTACGAAGATGTTCTGGTCTCGGATCATAGTCCTTAAAATCACACACACTGTCAGCTCCAGCAACCTTCAAATTCCTTGCTTTCAGTGGTGTACCTGTGTGTTTCTTTGCTTTATGAAAGGTTTGTAACTTTTCTGTGCATGAAGATTCAACTTTCAGTTCAAATGACTTTATAAATTTGCAACATGCCAATAACACAGTACGTATGTGCTTACAATGTCCTGTAGGCCCTTCCCCTGCACCACACTCACATTGTGCCTCATGTATAAAACCCTTTTTTTGTAGTGAAATGTCAACACGGTAAGTTATTTTCTTTTTCATCTCTGCTCTACAAGCACTATTTATAAAGTCAAATGTGTCGGTTAAAGAGAGGCGAAGATATAGCAAAAAATGTTCATCATACAAATCAACCACTTTGTCATCAAAGCTAACACCAAATTGATCCATATACTCATTCGCCTTTTCTACGTCTATGGGAGCCATCTTCATATCTGAATTTACGTCTTTGAAGCTTGTCACTGCAGGCACATTCATCCTAAATTCTGGCAGAAGGTCCTCTGGCTGATCAAAATTGTTATTCCTTTCATATGACTCTAGTCTGAAAAGTTGAAATAAAAAAAAGAATGTTATATCTTGTATGAATCTTATATTGTCATTTGTACTGATATGAAAATGATGACAACTTAATCGGTTTTACTGTAACCAAGATATTGTCAAAATATAAGTAAGTCTACATCAGGGTTCAAAATAAGCAGTAACAAATTTCCTACTTAAAATGGGAACTTGCTATAGATCTGCCTAAAGTCAGAAAAAACTTGCTAATTCAAAAAATGGGCCATTTTTATTTTCGCTCAATGTTTCTGTTTATGTAAGTGCATAATCAAATTTAATTACAAAATTGTGTTATTAGTTCAAACAAACTTATTATTTCGAAGGCTGTCAGAATCATAAAAATATACTGACTGAAAGTTCCCCACCCACTATTGTAACAGTCATAAACCGTTTTTGCACAGACAAATATTTCCTGCAGCTAATACCAATCCGCTTTGTTGAAAAGTTATAGTATTTATCGATAATTTATATACACCCGACAATTTAGATGCTTAAAAACAAATACCATTCAAACGAAAATTTGATCTGTCAGTGTCAACTCATAATGCATTTACGGCAATTTTTGGTAAACAACGTATTTAATAACAATACCTTTCAATCAGTTCTTTCTTTCTCCCTGCAAGCTTTGCATTGCGTCCCCTGAGCTCAGTCCGTAACTGAGCTAACGATAAACTACTGAATTTTGATGCCATTGTTCATAAATACCGAGATTAAAGTTGATGATATCGATTTTTGACAAGGGAAACGGTATCCAATGTAAACAAAGTGATGATTACGTTCCAATTACCCGAGAAGTTCCGATTGGGGACCAACTTGACCGCAACGCCACCTTGCGAACGTTTGATTAGTCAAGGGAAATTACTGACCGACTTCCCTCATTCATGTGACGACTCTTCAAGTCACGTGACGACTCTTCAAGTCACGTGACGACTCTTCAAGTCACGTGATGTATGAGATTAAAAGCATCGAAAGCTATTTAAAAATTCACCCCGTTAGTCACAGGGTAGAGTTTGCGATGGAAAAAGTATCGGAAACAAGAAAATCTCACCGATTATAGGGTATGTAATATGTCAGTTATCATATATTAATGCCCCAAATACAAAAATAACACCGGAGTTCAGTCGCTTTAAAGGTACTGAACTCCAGATGGAGATAACATTTTGAAATGTTGAATCTTCTGCAAATATTGCTAATAGTGACAACAAAACGTAATAAGTATTTCAAAACTATTTTGCCAGTAAATGTTGAGCAACTGTCAAATCATTTCAATCGTTTATTTGTTTCTAAGTCTCAAAATGAGACACATTGAAAATATAGCAATATCATTTACAAATTAGATACACATAATGTCACTTGAAAGAGGGGGAAATGGGAAGAGAGGTAGGGGGAAGGAGAGAGAGAGAGAGAGAGAGAGAGAGAGAGAGAGAGAGAGAGAGAGAGAGAGAGAGAGAGAGAGAGAGAGAGAAGAGAGAGAGAGAGAGAGAGAGAGAGAGAGAGAGAGAGAGGAGAGAGAGAGAGAGAGAGAGAGAGAGAGAGAGAATTCCATATTATCAGATGTTATATATATCTTTTGAAAGGGCGACATTTTTCACCTTTTCTTGGATGTTAAACGCATAGCAAACATTCGTGCATGTTTCGTTGTAAATATTCGCGGATAAAGACTATAGGTCTTCAAGGACATAGGCTCTATTTGTGGATTCTCGGGTTTCCTGTTGTTTTTTTGTTTGACCTGTTGTAACACATGTGTTGAGATTTTGTGGAGGCTAGTTTGAATAGATATTGTTCACAATAATATGAAAGGATATGTGTTAAATTTAATTATATTGTGTTATTTTAGTTATTGTGATAAGTGATTGATGAAATGTTCAAGCTCAGAGGTAGGATATATACATTTATTTAAAGTTTGAGAAAGGTCTAGATTGACAGAATAAAAGAGTGTGAGTCAGTTACATATAATTAAATGTAGATCAGCATGATCATCCGATAGTTTAATCGTATGTGATGGATGTTCTATGTGTCAATCAGCATGGCTGTTTGTCTATACGGAAGTCAACCATGCTGATGTACATCTAGCTGTACAGTATGCCAAATCCGTGTCATGTTACGATGTGATGGTCTATGTGACAGTTGCAGTTTTATTCATATTGTCATGCAGAATCCATTGCCGATGTGTCACAGACACAACTTTGTTCAGCCTTACTGGGTTTTTATTAGTAACATTGTGTCTTGTTTGACACATATATTTAATTCTACCAAATTTTAAATTATTTACTAGTTAATCACATATGATTAGTAATATGTATAGCCATATGAGGCGCCGTTTTACTATTTATTCCTTATTTCTTTATATCAGGAATTCGATTCTTTGATATCAGAAAATGGATTTCTTGATATCAAGAAATAAAAAGTATTTTCTGATATCAAAAAATAGATTTTCTGAAATCAAGAATTCATTTTTTGATATCAGAAAAATCGATTTTTTGATATCAGGAATTCGATTTTTTGATATCAGAAAATATTCATTATTTTCTGATATCAAGAAATTGATTTCCTGATATAAAAAAATATCAAGAAATATGCTCTATTTTTCCTTATCAGATGATTTTCTGATATCAAGAATTCGAATTCCTGATATCAGAAAATGAATATTTGATATCAGAAAATGTATTTCTTGATATCAGAAAATCGTCAGTATTTTTTTATATCAAAAATTCGATTTCTTGATATCAGAAATTCATTTATATTTCATGATATCAGAAATTCCATTTATTGATATCAGAAAATCATTTTTTGATGTCAAGAAATTCATTTTCTGATATCAAATAATCTATTTTCTGATATCAGAAAATCGTCAGTATTTTTTGATATCAGAAAATCGTCAGTATTTTTTTATATCAGAAAATAGATTATTCAGTATATATACGGCCTTCAGTTATATTAACCATGTTTTCTCGGTTTCTAACCAGTTTTCCACACAATTTTTCTGCCAGAAAGTCACACTTTCCCCCATGATACAGAGGTTGAGAGAAATGATGCAGGACACTATCATTTGGCAAATAACACAATGAAATGTAACTTGGCAGAGATTCGAACACGCAACTCAATTCCGGGATGTTTAACCTGTGCTCGAACAAGTGATAAAAACATTCTCTTGATATATAAGCAAAATATAAAAAAATATTAATATGAAAAACTCTGAAGATTTGCTAGATCTATACAAGTTCTGCTTGTTACCTTCGAGTCGAGTCCCGGTAGCTCAGTCGGTAACGACGCGGGCTGTCAATCCAGGGGTTGTGAGTTCGAATCCCGGCTCGGCCAACTTTCTTTCCGAAGTTTGACAAAAATCATTGCGACATGCGTCATTCGTCTTCCACCAATGGGCTAAGTCTATGTGGAAAAGCAGCCAGTTGCTTGGGAAGATTGTTGTGTGAAGTACTGGTGTGCGAAAACCAGGAAAAATATGAGTAGGTAAACTGGCCGCCGTGATATGACTGAGACATTTTTAAAAACGGCGTTAAACCCCAATCAATCAATCAATTGTTACCTTCGAAATTATACATAAGTCGACTGCCATACATCGAATTGTCTGGAGGAGCAATCTTTTTCTTATCAGATACCAGGATAGTTCGCCTCATTTCGTTCATGGTCCATGAGTCCCCCTTGCTTTTAGTAAAAAACTTTACCCATGGCCATTTGTCCACCTGAAATGCATTTACATTTTATTCTATTTAATTCGTTAAAGTAGGAAAGAGCTCACATACCACCGGTCAACTCTTGGACCAACAAACGAATGTTTTAGCAAAATAAAAATTGACCTTATATCAGTATAGGGATGCAAATTAAAGTTTATAACTGATGATGAACATACAGTGATGAAGTTTGGTGTTAATCAATGAAGAGGTTAAATTACAGTGGAGATTTTTTTTTTACATGAATATCAGTCATTAGGTCAGGCCCGGCCAGCAGATAGCACAGTATATAGCACGCATATCTGTCAATGCAGGGATCTCAGATGTGATCCCTTATCTTGCCACATTAGTCTGTGATGATTTGTACTGATAAAATACATCTCTCTTCCCTGGTACATTGCTTAAGTGGAAAAATCGTCAATTTCTCATTGAGAAATTATTAGAAACCCAGGAAAGTGAATATGTTCATCAAACGACCATGGTCATAAAACTTGTTCTCAATTCTCAAAGTCGGAATTAAGCAAGCTGGGTCGAAGGTATTAATTCCCCACCCCTCAGAATCAAGCAAGCTGTTCAGTTTATCCTGAATCTATTTACCTTGGACCCAGATATAAAATAAATAAAAGTTTGAAAATGGCATGAAACTTAAAACAAACACATAAATAAAAGTTTGAAAATGGCATGAAACTTAAAGCAAGCACACAAATAAAAGTTTGAAAATAGCAGGAAACTTCATACAAATAGTCACTTGCTCTTGACCTTGAAACAGAATAAACAGAATCAAATAAATAGAACATCAAAATGTATAATCTCAACAAGAACTTGAACTTATGATCACTTACAACTGCAGGTAACAAAGATGTTCCGTGGTTTATCATGATATAGTCTCCCATATGGTATCTAAAGAGAGTTGAACGTAATATTTGAAATAAAGTAAATATAATTTGCTTCAGATTTATATTTCGCATTGTTCCTAGAGCTGGTCAACTGGCATTGACTTACTATAGATTGATCTCCCAATGTCACTATCTTGCATATATTTATAAGCAAGTCTGTCAATATGGGCTACTAGTCAGCCAAGGAGGCCTCTTTCCAATTAACAAAACAGCTACACAAATGTTTATATGTATACATTATTTCCCACAAACACAAACATATATGCTAGTTCAATATGTACCTTTGCTCAAGGCTGACATGTTTGCTGTTTCTGGGGATGTCCAAGTCAACTTCTGGTGAACTGTTATCCTCCCCTTCTAGTGGCACCTCTATGTCACCTTTGAGATCTGGGTCCTTTGCCATACTGAAAACAGAGAAGGGATATATACTTTCTCTACTATATGTAACAAGGGCTTAAGTTGTTTAGCAGAGCCCTGGTAGTGATACGGGCTGTCAATCCAGGCGTTGTGAGTTTTAGCCATGCAACATTCTTTCTGATGTTAGTTAAGTCAATGAAACAGGCGCCATTCATCTTCTACTGAATTAGCTTACATTATATACATGTGGAAAAGAAGTCAGTGGCTTGAACAGATTGTTGTGTTGAATACGAATGTGATAAAGCCAGGAGACACATGCATATGACTTAGAACTTTTTGAAAACAGTGTTTAGCCCCAATTAATCAATCAGTCAACTATTAAGTTGTTTAGTGTGTCTTCATACTTGAAGACATGTATACTTGTTTTAAAAAGTTTCAAATCACCTGGGATCAAGACTGACATGACTGCTGTTTCTGGGAATGTCCAAATTAACATCAGGGGAACTGTTATCCTCTCCTTCTAGTGGCACATCCATGTCACCACCGATATCTGGGTCCTTTGCCATACTGAAAACAGGGAAGTGATAGACATTCACTTTAATATGTATATAGGGTCTATAGAGTTGTTAAGCTGTGCACTGGTAGTGGCGCGGGCTGTCAATCCAGGGGTTGTGAGTTTAGGTCCTAATTTGTTAACCTTTTTCAGGAGTTTAACACAAGTCAATGCTATGCATTTCATCAAACAATGGGCTTAAGGTCTGTTGAAAAATAGTAGGTTGCATTGAAAGACTGTCGTATAAAGTACTAGTGTGAGAAAGACAGGAAACACATGAATAGGTTAATTGGTCACTGTGATTTGACTAAGAATATTTTAGAAAACAGTGTTTAAGCCAAATCTGTCAACTATCAAGTTGTTTAGTCACAATTAGTGTGTCTTGACACTTGAAGACATTTATACTTGTTTAAAAAGTTTCAAATGACCTGGGATCAAGACTGACATGACTGATGTTTCTGGGAATGTCCAAGTCAACTTCTGGTGAACTGTTATCCACACCTTCTAGTGGAACGTCCATGTCACCACTGGTATCTGGGTCCTTTGCCATACTGAAAACAGAGAAGGGATAGACATTCATTACAATATGTAACTAGGGATTTATAGTTGTTTAGTCGAGCCCTGGTAGTGGTGCGGGCTGTCAATCCAGGGGTTAAGAGATTTTGCTCATATTGAGTTAACATTTCTTCAGAGGCGTTACCTTTTTGGTGTAGAGTACTAGTGTTAGAAAGCTAGGAAACCGGGTAAGGTAAACGGGCCGCCGTGATATGAATATGTTTTTTGTTGACAACAGAGTTTAACCCCAATCGTTCAACTATCGAGTTGTTTAGTCACAATTAGTGTGTCTTCATACTAGAAGACATTTATACTTGTTTAAACAGTTTCAAATCATCTGGGATCAAGATTGACATGACTGATGTTTCTGGGAATGTCCAATTCAACTTCTGGTGAACTGTTATCCTCACCTTCGTGTTGGACCTCCATGTCACCAGTGAGATCTGGGTCCTTTGCCATACTGAAAACAGAGAAGAGATAGACTTTTACTACAATATGTACTTAGGGGCTATAGAGTTGTTAAGCTGTGCACTGGTAGTGGAGCGGGCTGTCAATCCAGGGGTTGTGAGTTTAGGTCCTTATTTGTTAACCTTCTTCAGGCGTTTAACACAAGTCAATGCTATGAATGTCATCACACAATGGGCTTAAGGTATGTGGAAAAATAGTAGTAGGTTGCATTGAAAGACTCGTGTAGAGTACTTGTGTGAGAAAGACAGGAAACACATAGAAAGGTTAGTTGGGCGCTGTGATTTGACAAAGAAAATTGTTGAAAACAGTGTTTAACCCCAATCGGTCAATTATCGAGTTGTTTAGTGTGTCTTGATACTTGAAGACAAGTATACTTGTTTAAAAAGTTTCAAATCACCTGGGATCAAGACTGACATGACTGATGTTTCTGGGAATGTCCAAGTCAACTTCTGGTGAACTGTTATCCTCACCTTCTATTTATGTAAGGCAAAGATCATATGTTCTGTGTTTAAGGACACTCCAGCATCACCAACAACAAAGGAGAACGACGAATCATACAGTCGTAAAGAATCCGCGGTAACCACTCAGCCAAAGGTGTTTCCGTGTCCAATTGAGACACACCTGTGGATTTGGTGATGTTGGTGACATTCTGGATTGCTATCATTTGAAAATACATTGACGTAAAACTACTATAAAAACACATTTTAAGTTTCCTATTGTCCAGAACCTGCACTTAAGTATATATATTAAACTACGCTAAATACATCCGCAGTCATGCTGGACAAATTCGGGCTCGGTCGATAAAAAAGATATCAAATAAAGAAATTCAAGTGCATCCTATAAATATTTTCAATGAATTTAAACTCATTTTCATATGTACAATGCATTTTGGTGAGGGTATACCCTCAGTTATACGCAAACAAATGTGTTTAGGGACTATTTGGCAGGCCAGCATGGCCGCGGATGTTTTTGGCGTAATTTGACCTATACATGTGACTGCTTTGACGTTAGACCGTCCATCGGTCTAAATATAGTAGATATTTTAATGTAACATCAACTAAAATTAAAGTTTATAGCCACTCTAGTTTAACGACCATATACGTTAACCCTTTCAGCGCCGAATTGTTTAAAGTAGACTTCCATGTTTAAAATTTGGCGTCTCCATTTCTCTTGTAAAAAGGGGTGTGTAATAGTTTTATAACAAAAAGGCAAACAATGCTGATTTCAGGTGAGACAGCTCGTTACGAGCTGTCTCACCTGAATCAGTATTGTTTGCAAAAACCTCAATATTGCCTTTGGCGCTGAAAGAGTTAAGGAAAGTTTGATTTTGTAACGTAGATTCTGTCAATAATACAACTTTTACTATTTCGACGAATAGTCCACAAAATAGCATTGCTATTGATCTACTCGGATTTTGATTGACAACTTCTGTGATAGACCGTCTTAACTTCTATGCAATTTTTCATGATAAAACACCACGTAAATGGGGGAAAATACTTGTAACCGTATATCGTTCCTGAAGATTACTTATTGACACAGTCATAAATGTTCCTAGTATATATACCACAGCGCTGATGCTAACATCTATCAAGAACAAACTTAAAAGCGACTGAAATGCAGATGGCACGAAAAAAAAAAAAAAAAAAAATCGAATTCGCCCTAAATGTTATTCTTAATGTTATCCAAGTAAAACCAGGGTAGAAAATGTATCGTCTTTTATCAATAAAGTGAACTTGAGTCGTTTTCAATTGTCCCGATGAAGGGGTTTCCTATTTAAAAATACTTACCCCGTTACTGACAGGGTAGAATTTGAGATCGAAAACAAGAAAATCTCATCGATTATAGGGGTATGTAATATGTCAGTTATTATATAAATATTGCATGGCTTCCAGTGTGACAGTACATATTGTCAACATGAGGATAATACTGTTACCCGAGGCGAAGCCGAGGGTAACAGTATTTACCCGAATGTTGACAATATGTACTGTCACACTGGAAGCCATGCAATATTTATTTTATTATACCGAACAAAATTACAAAATTACAAGTTTATCACTTTATTCTGTACCCAAGACAATATTAAGTATAATGTATACACAAGGTAAATAACGTTGACGTCATTGTTTTAAATGACGTCATGCACGTGCAAATCACAGTTGTTTGTCTTATTTTCCATGAAAATGGAATTGAACATTGCAGTTGTTCATATGAGGTGTTATGTTGTAGTACCCATTATCGCCTCCACTATAAGGGATGTTAATTATCCGAGGCGATAATGGCTCCTGGACATCGTTGGTTGTCGTGTCAGCTGCTTTTGCAGGAATTGGAAGAATAACTGCTGATGAAAAGTCATTTTCAGGCAAAAATACCCGATCAATATCATCATCTGGGCCAATTTTTGACACCACCGGAACTTTGTGTTCTGCGCCAAGTAATGCACTGCTTAATGCAGCCGACATCTCTCTCTTTTTACACTCGGTAAGCCGTGAAGAGTAGCTTTTAATCGAGGCTTCCGATTTGTGCCCAGTTGCTCTAATGATTTGCCTTGCCTCGAATCCAGCCACATCTAGTGCCGAAATAGATGTCGCCCTTATGCAGTGATTAGTGTATCTTTGTGACAGAGCAGCAATATTGGATATCTGACTCATCAAATTACCCAGTGAATTCTTCCCAAGCGGACATTTACAATACCAACATTTATCCGCTGTGTTGAAACTGTCACGTGGCCTCTGCCATAGGTCGTCAAGGTCTTTGATGAAGATTACTCAGATACCTTTTGAAACTCTTCATCGCCTGGCCGGGCATACATTCTTGCTTCACCGATTGTGTCATCAGATGTTGAATCAACACTGAAAAAGAAAGCAGACACATCTTGTCATTTGAAAGTAATACATTTAAGATATCTGAACATGCGATATATGTGTATTGTGTAATACCCATTTGGAGAATAAGTTGACACTTGATTACTTGATAGAAATATATTACTTGAAAGTGTATTGCTGTTCTGCAATATTCTCATTTTAAACATAAATAAAAAAAAAGTGTAAATTTTCTCACCCATGGTTTTTGTCAGCCTCGTCCATAACCTGGCGAACATATTCTCGTCTAGAAGAATCCACCTCCACTGCAAATGTAGCTTTCGTCATCTGTCTGAGGTTTTCTCGTCCTCGTCGACAAAGATGAAACATGATGTCAAACCAAACCTAGCAGAGGAAAATAATAATTATGTTCATACAACTAATGTAGTAATGAATTGATTCACAGTAAATAGTGACGGATCCAGAACAGGGATTTAGATAAGATAATATGACAGCTTTAATAACTTTCAAAACACTTCACTTCGCCTACAAGTATCTAGACAATTTGGACAATGTCTTTACACAAATTAATTCAGCTACCCGACTAATTCAGTTTGTTATCGGACTGGCGATCAATTCAATTGCAAGTAGGAACTAGCAGGTTCAATCCCTACGCTAACTATTATTTTGCTAACATAGGTATTTAATTTGACAACCAATTATAATGATCCTACCTTATTCTGTAAGCCGCAGGGTGTGTTTATGTTGAAAGCAACATTGGCAGGATTCATCAGCTTCTTCAAGTCATGGTCCGTGATTTGGCTTTTGTGTTCAACCGACCCTTTCCCCTTCTTCTGCAGATCCGTTAATTTTGCTTTGAATGTTTTTCTTGATGATGCAAACTCGCTGTCTGTTGAAATATCGATACGACATGTCTCTTTAATGTACTTTGACAGGCCATATTTGACCGAGTGCAACGTAGATTTCTTTAATTCATCCCCTTTTACGGTGCGAACCGACGCAAAGAACGTCCGCAGATGATTGTTCATCACATTCTTCGGCATTTCCTCGAAGTCGGCGTTTTCTGCCCCCAAATATGTCCGAAACAGTTTGACACTCCGATTAACGATCCGCTTGGTGCTGGCGGAATCTTTTGCGTCATCTAGTGTGTATAACTCTGCTTCCGAAATTGAAACAAACTGTTTGTTTACATAAGCAGTCATTTTGTTGCAAATGCTATTCACAAAATACTGTGACGCGTTATTGTTTGAGATGACGTCAAGCACGTGCATTTTAGACGCGCGTGCATGCCATGTAACAGTATACTGTTAACCGGTCAAAAACGTACTGTTAGCATGAGACAGTAAGAAATTGCCCATGATGAGTATATGAGAATTTAACGTTACAAAGTCACGTGAGGTATAATAACATATTTTAATGCCCCAAATACAAAAATAACACTTATTTTCTTAAAAATTTGAAATTTTAATTTTTTTCGACAGTTGCGTATCTGGAGTTCAGTCGCTTCAATAATACATATTTTATTTGAGATTTAACACGCAACAAACCAACATCTGAAGGTTTAACTCCTTCAACGCCTAAATTTATAAAGAAGACTTTTTCATGTTTGTAATCGGCCTACTCATTCATTCATGTATATTTTATCTATTTTTCTTTTGAAAGTGAATTATAGGCCCATGGGGCCGGGTGTTATTTATTACTTTTTGTAACATTGTTTTGTTGATGTACATAATGAATAAATGCACACAATGTTAAATATGTATTGGTTGCAGAAACCTCAATATTGCCGTTGGCGTTGAAAACAATTACTTTGACGAATACTTTTCTAATATACGCATAAACGATTTTCTGTTTTCCTTACGATTCAACAACACTAACTGTTTTTGATAATGATTCCTAGCGAACAGGAAAACTAGAAATATGTAGAAAATGTATTTTGTTTGTTTGGTGTTTAACACAGCTTTCCACAGTTATTCAGTTATATCACGGTGTGTATTACCGATCCATCTAAAATGACACCAGTGATTCAGTCGTAATCCTAACCCTACACTCAAAAGCGTTAAGGAGCGAATGCAATTACTTCCATTTCTAAAGTCCTACAGAATGTAACTTTGCCAGAAAGTCGAACCTTTTTTTTTTAATGCTCCATTGCAACTATTCACAACTGAAGACATTTAAAAGGTTGCATTCAATTGCCACAATGAACTCTTACAAGTTATGTCCAATGATGTCATTTGATAACCATATCCGCGCTGAATAAAAGAAATGCAAAGTTGAGATTGTAATAAGGTATTGTTAAGTTTGGGTTGCTGTTGCTTTTCGGTCACATTGATTACAATATCGGATTCATATTTCGGCGGCCGAGTCTTAAGCCACCCCGTTTTTCTTGTGCATAATCTTTACAAGTCGAAATTCTAATAGTTTTACCTAGATTTATCTATATTACATCTAGTATATATGGGCCGGAGGTCGAAATACTTGATTAAAAATAATTGAATTGAAATGAATTGTAATCGCGCCGATCTTGTGGACAAATTCCAACGAAAGAACCGGCTCTGCACGTGATCTGGATCCTTGAAGGCAGTGATTCAGCGGTATAGCGTCCGGCAGCATAGCATACCAAAATGGTATTGGCATAAGATAACCCTTCTTCCTGTCATGAACATATCTATCAAAACACACGAAAATAGATATACAGGACATAACAACCGATATATATATATATGCATGTCCATACGCCGCAGTGACGTTATTGATTGATTATTGTTGAGCGCCGTTTTCAACAATTGTTCAGTCATATCACGGCGGCCAGTTCACATATCATTGTGAGTCCTGACTTACTCACGCCATTACTACGCACACAAATATTTCCAAGAAACTGGCTGCTTTTCTACATATGCTGTTAGTCTATTGATAGAAGATGAATATCTCTTGTCGCAATGACTTTTGGCTAACGTCGGACATACTGTTGGCCGATACGGGGCCCCCTCACTCAATCTAGACTAACTATAAATATTGAAAGCTTCTCGCAAACTTGTTAAACTTTAGGAACAAAGTATAATTCTGTCGTAACTGCTACTTTTAATTTAGAAAAAAAGAAAGACAATCCGAAAAATACTGTATTACAATTGCGATAACATTTTAAACGTTAATGATGTTCATTGTTCGAAAGATACTATAATGATGTTAAGAAGACTAGAAAGTGGTCACAACGAGATAAACCTGATCACACTCCGCGTACGTGCAGGCTGGTCTTAAAGTCTAGTAGGTCCCGTTTCGTCAGGCTAATAATCATCTGCATGTTTAATTTGTTTGATCTGCTTCGATATTATGCAAGAAAAAGAAATCGCCGCTCTGTGAATCTTAAATTCAATCAGTTCGTTAACTGTGTTTCCCTGAGAAAAAAATTCGATTCTTGAAATTACAATTTTATTGTTCTAGCCACTGACAGTGAACTCATTCAAATGTAGTAAAAACTGGATAATTATTACATTTAAACCAGCAATATGCGTGAAATCGGTTCAGCGCTAATTAGTTTTTGCTAGCGCTATTGATCTGCGATCAAGGTGTTGCTGAACCCGCAACAAACAAACGGCAAGGTCTACGGTGGTCTTAGTCAGTAACTCCAGTGGTCGTAGGTTTTAATCGTACTGCTCATTATTTCTTACCATTGACGTCGTCAAACACGTATGAAATATAAAGTGCATTTAAACCGTGATCGATTGAAAAACCGGTGAGAACGCCGAATAATTGTATTAACTCTTTCAGCGCCGAATTGTTTAAAGTAGACTCTTCCATGTTCAAAATCGGGCATCTCCATTTTTCATGTAATAAATTGTTTGGACTATTTTGATAGCTAAAAGGCAAATAATACTGGTTTCAGGTGAGACAGCTCGTTACGAGCTGACTCACCTATATCAGTATTGTTTGCAAAAACCTCAATATTGCCTTTGGCGCTGTAAGAGTTCAATCATAGATAACTCTTTCGAACAGCGAATGTTGCCTTTACCGTACGTAGATGTGATCAATGCAAATCTCAAATCGCTAGGCACGCCTGTTACATAAGGTGAATCAGCATGGCATTTATGTCAATTGGGTCAGATGGTCTTAAGTTGTCTCAACAAATGATGCACCTGTAAACACAACTGGCATCATAATAACTATGGAGAGGTACTTCTTATTAATGTTGATTCAAATAATTTTGAAGATTTTAAAATAAACGTTTCAATTCAGGGTTGAAACGTAATGGCGGAGCTTGCTGTAGATACGAGTAGATGTTCTTGCAAATTAGCTTTTGTGTGAGGCAGGTCTCTTGTGTAGAAGGTTGGTTAATGTCAGTGATAATAATGCGTTGCGTGAATGGGAAGTAATTACCGAACATGCATGCATGATTACGTGCAGTTATCACAATTGCCTCCGTAAAAATATAATGTATTCACTGAACCGGTTTTAACTCTGTCGGCGCCAATGACAATATTTTAAGACTTTGCAAATCATACAGATCGTAACGAGCTGTCTGACCTATATTCAGCATTGTTTGTCTGTTAGTTATCAAATTATTCCAAAACACTAATTACATGATCATCGGAGTCGCCCGATTTTGAACATGGAACAATTCGGCGCCGAAAGAGTAAATGCAATTTATCGGCGTTTTCACCAGCATTTCAATCGATCACGGTTTCAATGCACTTTATATTTGATCCGTGTTTGACGACGTCAATGGTAAGAAATAATGAACAGCACGATTAAAACCTACGACCACTGGAGTTACTGATTAAGACCACCGTAACCCTTGCCGTTTGTTTGTTGCGGTTCACACGAAACTCTGCGCTGACGTGTCAAAAAAGCAGGACAATAACGGAGGATATAAAATATGACCATCCTGCAATATGATTCATTGAATGCTAACATATGTTATGACACATCTGTCTCAATCAACAATGAAATAAACATTATAGCCTGTATAATTCGTACCGAGAATACCAATGTTATAGCATCTGCACATAATAATATCGTTTGTCTTTACCAAAGAGCTTTGTATAATGGGTATTTCATGTTTGTTTATCCTTTTTCCTAATGGAGACGGATTCGCAAGAATCTGCATCAGACAACCTTAGAAGAGATTAGGGCAAAATGGAGAAAATTGCTCAAAATGGACAATTTCACATTTTGTCACGATGTATAATATTTTATAATTTACCGGCGCTATGTGAAAACCGTCCGTAAGGCATTTGCAACCAGTGTTGTACCAGATAAACCAGCGCATCTTAACGTTCTTTTTCGAATCTGCACTGCTCGCCGATTAGTCACGAATGAATAGAAGCATCTGAAGATCTCTTTAAAGTTGAATCCTGTAGTATTGATGTACGCAGACCTTTTTTTAAAAAGAAAAACATTACAAAAAGGTTACTTTTCACAGAGCACCAGTTAATTACACTTTTATTCGTATATATTTACCATACATTTGCATTACAGAAACATAGGTTCTGTTTGATAGTGCAGGTTTTTTAATTCTATTTTGGTGGTCCCAGAGTAAAGACGCAGGCATCTGAGTTTTCATTTGTGAAAAAAACAACACTTTCTAATAATAGGATTATGTCATATTCTTAAAATAGCATGGTTCACATATCATAATGTATTTGTGAGCCGTTCTACGAGAAAACCAACAGTATAGACTCTGCGTAATGTATCGATCCAGATCAGCCAGCGCAGTTTGCGCAGGCTAACACGGGCTGACACATTCCGTCTCGGGGGGAAAAGAGGTATAGAGTAATGATTCCTGAAACAGGAAATCAACAGGTGGCGAAAAGTGTATGGCCGGGTTAGCCTGCGTGGTATGCTAAAGCTGATCCGGGTCGATACGTTACGCAAAGTCCACAATATTTGTTTGTCGTGGAACGGCTTATAATGCGAACTGTGAAGCATTTGTTTTGATTACTCGGAAGATTCGTCTCACTGGGAAACGTCAATTAAGTGCAGCCAAATCTGTTCTTAAGACCACCGTTGTTTAGCAATATACCAGACCACCTTTCTTTAGCAATATCCTGTCAATAGCAAGAACACTTTTGATATCCCAATTACCCTTTTTCTGCAAAGATCTTTCTGAAATTAAAGACCACCTCGAGGGCTTGGCGTGAAACGGTTGGAACTAAAAACCTATTTTGAAAACCCTGGTTTAGGGGCAATTTTGACCCCTTTGTAAACAATGCAAATTAGCATTGTTTACCAAGAAAAATGATTTAACGCTTATCAAGACTTGATGGCGATGTGATTAACATCGTAACAAAAAGACCAATTTTAGTTACAACTGTTTCACGCCAAGCCCTCGACCTGCTAACAAAGACCAGATTGTTCTCATCCAATGGGTGGTCTTCAAACACAGGTTGGACTGTACACGCTATTTAGGGTAAGTTTGCCGAGCCCCGGTAGCTCAGTCGGTAGCGACGCAGGCTGTCAATCCAGGGGTTGTGAGTTCGAATCCCGGCTCGGCCAACTTTCTTTCCGAGGATTGACAAAAGTCAATGCGACATGCGGCATTCCTCTTCCACCAATGGGCTTAGTCTATGTGGAAAAGTAGCCAGTTGCTTGGGAAGATTCTTGTGTGGAGTACTGGTGTGAGAAAACCAGGAAATGCATGAGTAGGTGAACTGGCCGCCGTGATATAACTGAGAAATTGTTAAAAACGGCGTTAAACCCTAATCAATCAATCAATTAGGGTAAGTTTGAGTAATAGAGTTGCTGATACGCGGGACAAGGAACAGACTTGTGTTCTGTGAAACATTTCTTTTAATTTTGGTTTTAAGCCGATTTCAACATTATCACAGCTACTGTGTAAAATAGATTGATACCTCACGTTTGCCAAATCCACAACTCATATCCTATCTACTAAATTGAATAGTACAAGCTGGTAGGCGACGTGGGATTCGCCTTTGCATATATATATATATATATGACGAACTAGTGTGATAGGGTCACTACTGTGGTGACTTGGTGAAAACTGGTGAAAAGTGTGCACCTTGTAAAACAACTCTCTGGTCAACCAACCATGTGTTATTACCATGCCAAGACGCACCCCGTATACACCCAACCGTTTCGCCTTGGTATATTTTGCAAACTTCCGGCACTAGCCTCGGAGGTCGGAGGTCAATCACGTAAAAAAACTTTTTGTAGCTCTTGAATAGCTATATGGGATGGTACAATAAAACTGCTATTGAATACTACCACTGCAGCGCTAGGGGCGATTGAAGTCAAAAACGACTGTAAAAAGACCCTATATTTCAAAGGCTACCATTTGGAAACAAAGGCCTAAACCAAAAAAATCGTTACTGATATGTTTTTTCAAAATATCTCGATGTATCTATAACCGAAGTTTCAGATCTTCACATTAAAAACTGTAGGAGAAGATAGAAAAATGGTTTGGGTTCTTAAAACGCGTTTTTTTTGCTAGCTGCATAAAAACGGCTATCTTTGAAAGTCTACCAATTGGAAACAAAGACCGAAATCAAATATCGTAACGGATACGTTTTTTCTAAATGCCTCGAAGTATCTATAACCGAAGTTGCAGCTCTGCACATAAAATGTAGGAGAAGATAGAAAAATGGTGTTTGCTTTTAAACGCGTTTTTTTTGGTAGCTGCATAGCAACGAGTGGGTCCTTAGTTACGAAACTCAAACGCGCAGACCCTGAGTTCGTTTGGCACCTGTTTACCAAGTTTCATCGAAATCGGCAGTCGGTTTGGGCTGTGGAGCGTCGCTAAAAAACACACCTGGACAGACAGACAGACAGACAGACAGACAGACAGACAGACACACACACACACATACAGACACACAGACAGACGGAAAACCCTGACAATCAGGGATACCTAGCGAATCCCAATAGTAGGTCATGGTTGACATTCCACCTATTACAGCTACCATCTCGTGCCGTTTGTATTAGTATTTTGAAACTAACCTTAAATTATTAAAATAAATTATAGGTATGGTTTTATTTATGTAGGTCAGACATGTCAAAATATGACCCTCAATTCATAAATTTAAAAATCAAGAATCTACACGAAAATGAAATATAACAAATAATACAAGTTTGATACTGAAAAGTCAGACAACATCAATATTGAAGTGCAAACGCAAAGTCCTATACATGTATAAACAATTAATTTCCCATTCAGATAAAAACGATTAAATACAATACACTTCGGGGGGGGAAAACGAAATGGAATTTCAAAAGTGAAATATTATCGTCTATTGTGTATGCACTTCGGTATAGCAGGAGTTATCTAACTCCCCTGATAGGAAATGAGCCGTATCGGACTACGTCACTGCAGCGGTCCAGATAAGGAGGGGGTATTCCGCTCTTTTTACCACAATTTCTCTCTTATTATTAAAGCAAACCCTATGTTGTGGGTACTCAAAAGAATCGTCTCACTGAGACGATTCTTTTGAGTACCCACAACATAGGGTTTAAGAGTCAAATAAGGATTTCAGAACATGCAAAACGCCCCTAATCTAGAGCTCTGACTACGTGTGGTGTGATTCATCGGTTAAGTACCGTTTGATGTGTGATTGGTAACGGTTTAACAGCCTTTAGCAACATGTTTTCAGTCATAGCACGGCGGCCGATTCACATATCCATGTGCTCCCTTGCCGTTTGACACCACTACTCCACGAACATCTTTTAGCAACCGGCCGATTTTCTACATAGACTATTATCTAATTGTTGGAAGACGAGTGTTTCGGCTAACATTAGAAATACTGTTGACCACCAGCATCGCTACCGACTGAGCTACCGGGGCTCGGTTTGGTACCATTAAGACTATTGCTGTTCAACTAGTATTGTGGTTTAACTTTTATTTTAGTTTTCTGACAGAAGATGCATAAAGGAATGTAACAGATGTGAGCCGTCCCGCTAGAAACCAACATTGTGGACTCTGCGCGAAGTATCGACCCGGATCAGTCTAAGCGTGCCGCGCAAGCTTCACCGGATCTAGACAAGTTTCGCATCCCGTGGATTTTCTGTTTAAGGAATCATTACTCTATACCTCTATCCTCCTGATACGGAATGTGTCTGCCAGGATCAGTCTGCGCGGATTGCGCAGGCTGATCTAGGTCGATACATTACGCAGAGGCCATTATGTTTTTTTTCTCGCGGGATGGCTCATATGGTGAAAATGCTTGTTCACTGTACGCAGAAACAACATGACCACATATCGTCAGTTGCAGCTCGTACATGTATATAATCGGCATATGGTATAAATTACAGAATTAAATACATACTTGTAAAACATTATTTTCAGAAAAAAAACAACAAAGTTACCTCATGGTGAAACAGGCGAATCGTCGATGTCTTACTGCTCATCTGTTTTGTGGATTCATTTCCGCTTCATTTTAGTACTTTGCTCTCATTGCGCTCATTTAAATTGTGAATCTGTCTTAATATCCGGAACCCGATATCAACAAGGTAGAACATTCGGTCGTAAACTTAACCTACCTGTTCTGATTGCCTAGTTCTTAAAACATCCTGTTCGGGATCGAAAGGATGAAGTCCCGAATCCAAGTCGTGACAGTGGTGTGCATTCTGCTATTGACAGGCAATTGCATAAAGGTACTGAAAATACCTGTCTAGATGGCGCCAGATAAAAATAAAATTCAGGAAGTTAAACGTGGTCAGGACAAAGGAAGAATCTCATGAGTCAGAAATGGTTGATCCTTTCAATAATGACACTGTAATAAACAAACACTTTACACTGCTGATGATTTGTGGCGTATTTCTATACTTGTACTACACAGATGGTGATCACAATTTTGAAATTGATGAAACTTCTGCAAATATTGCTAAAAGTGACAACAAAGTAAGAAATGAATAGTTCAAAACTATTTTGGCAGTAAATGGTATAATTATAACTCTGATTTTATTTTTAAGCAGTTTTAAAACTTTGACTGCTTTCTATAATCTGAATTTCAGAACCTTTAATCCCTTACCCACATACAACAGATCTGCAGCAGACGACTTTGAAAACATAGTGACAAAAACCTGAAAAATCTCCATAAAAAATGGCTTAATTGTAAAATAAAGTTGAAAACATTGTGGCCAAAGGAGAAATTGCTCATGATGCAATTTCACCTTGGCCACAATGTTTTCAAAAGTCGTCTGCTGCAATTGCGTAAACATGCGTCTGCAGGTGGGAAAGGTTTAACGCTGTTTTTAAATGTTTTTGCGTAATATAACGACTACACGCATATTTCCTAGCTTTCTAGCATATGCACTCCTCACAACATTCTCACCTGGCAACTGTCTGTCTAACCTCATGCACTATTTAGCTCATTGGTTGAAGACGAATGATGTTAGTCGCGGTGAGTTTTGTTCATCAACGGAAAGAATAAATGACTGAGTCTAAGTTCGAACTCATTACCTTCATTGATAGGTAGACTAGCATAGACTAGCTAACATTTGTGTGTTCGGTTCTAGAAATGTAACGGAAGCTGTACTTTGCTTATGTCAAATCAAGGTTAAAATACATTCTGAAAGCATTATACTTGGAAAATGCGTCTAAAACCCTTTACTACATGTTCATTCCCTCGGTGGTGAATTGACAGAGCGTCCGCGTCTGGTGCGCAACATCTCGCCCAGCATTCCAAAAACTTTATAAATGGTAGTAATTACTTTCCCTTTATGGCGCTAAGGATTATTGGGTAAGCATTACGCCTGACTATCTAGCGTCTTGATTAATGGACCAATATCAATGGCTACTAACATATACCAATGCAACGCAGTGATATATCTAAAACGTTGCTGTGAACAAATCCACATACAACACATCTGTAGCAGACGAATTGGCAAACATTTTGGCAACAATATGGAACATTTAACTCTATAAATGACAGAACAAATAGTGAATAAAATTGAATATAGGCAAGACGAAAATGTTGATACAATTTTTAAGTGTCGAACTTAATTGAAAGCATTGTGACAAAAGAAAAAAAAGTGTTTATCATGAACATTTGCCCCGAATGAATTCGAAAATCGTCTGCTGCGGACGCACCAAAAACTCGTCTGTATGTGAGAACGGGTTAAAACAGCTATAATAATATGTGCCGTTCCGTGAGTAAACAAACAGTATAGACTCTGTGTAATGTATCGACACAGATCAGGCAAATGCAGGCCGACACATTCCGTCTAAGAGGGATAGATGTATAGAGTAATGATTCCTGAAACAGAAAATCCACAGGGGGCGAAAAGTAGCTGTCCGGGATAGCTTGCGCGGTATGCGACGATAGACATCTGCGTAATGTATCGACCAAATCAGCCAGCGCTGTCCGCGCAGACTGATCCGGCCGACACATTCCGTCTTAGGGGGGTAGGTGTATAGAGTAGTGATTCCTGAAACAGAAAATCCACAGGAGGCGACAAATAATTGTCCGGATTAGTCTGCGCGACATGCTTGTGCTGATCCGTGTCGAAACTTTACGCAGAGTCCAAAATGTTGGTTTTCTTGTGGGACGGCTTATGAGTCGATCAGCAATTGACCTGAATCCAGTTCCGAAATACCATGCCTCATTAGTCATGAGTACGTAGGCCATTAGCGGGAGATACAAACGGAACACACAGAGGGAGAAAATGTGACTTTTCAATATATTTTCCGCGCTGTTCCATCGCTGTTCTAGCTAACAATTGTTTTCTTTTCCAGAAACATTCAAATTGAAAGCATTCATAATTGGCGAACTAGGAACTGATTAAAACGGTAACGATTCTCATTAATTATGTCTTAGTATAACACTCGTAAATTAACGCACATTTAACATCAAACACAGCATGTTATTAATGAGTCTTAATTTTCTTCCACCGGTTTTGTGTCATCACAAATTTAAATGGAGTGTTTAATTAAAAATCGACATGGTGACCAAGCTCTGCCTTTGTCACAACCATTTAAATTATATTCAAGACTTGTACAATAATTTATTCATAATTTCTATAGTTTGTCCTTGTTGTTTTCGAGATAGTCTGCCGCATATGTGTTGTTTGTGAAGAAGGTTTGACATATGTTGCTTCTGAGATCAAACTAGAACTTTAGCCTGAGTAAGTTAACGTATATGTTCAGATGCAGACGCAATTTGACTCATCTGCAGCAGACGATTTTTATTTCTTCGAAAACATTATTACAACTGGTGCCATGGTGTCATTTATGGCGTCATCAAGCGCGTAGATTGGCCGAAATCATAATTACGCACTATTGTAGGGGAGTCCGGGGACACGCTCCCCCGAATATGTTTTTGTCTATATGGTCTCAGGTGACTTTTGGCGTATTATTCACGATATCTAAATGAGTCTACGTAATACTATTATGTACGGCATATATACACAACATACAAATAAAACATTTGCAGCATTCGAAATCTTTTTATCTAACAATTTCATTTCAACAAACTACACTATATATACATGTAGAGGTGAGTTACTAGTACATTTTTACAATTTGTCCAAGTGCAGTACAAAGCAGGTACATGAATATGGAGAAATTGTACAACCATATCCTGTTTTCACCGACCACACATAAACCCGTACATGTGAGCATCGTCGCTGAATAGAAGGTCATACTTGATATCAGTTTGCGTGCAACCTCATATTTCCAATATGATGTCGATGTATGATCTAAAAAATGGACAACTCTTTCAAAAAGATATAACTTTAAACGAAATAGTACAAAAGGAGATCATTAAATGATGTAACTCTTTCACAGCCGAATTTAACAAAGTCCACCGCTCTTCTATGTTGAATATCGGACCATTCGGGTTTTCGTAGCCTGTCACACGGCTCTACATTTAGTATTATATGTTGAATGTTATCTATGAATTAACTGACTAACATTATCTCATTCAAAGGCTGCATTTCAACTGGTGTCCGAAACGTATGGTCGGGTCCTATGGACTATTTTGTCTAATAGAGTTCTCCCCAATTGTAACATTGAAAAATAACCCATAAGGACTGTTACCAGTCTAGGTTTTTCGTACGACAGGAAATTTAGTAAAAAAGGTCTAAGTGGCAAACAATGCAGATTTCAGGATAGACAGCTCATTATGAGCTGTCTATCCTGAAATCTGCATTGTTTGCAAAAAGCCTTTATTGCCTTTCGGCAGAGAAGGGGTTAAATCTTGAGACGCACTCTCACGTCACAATACGACAGACGGTGGACCCGCTTTAGGACATGTCTGAAGCTTCAATTGAATCTGTATAAAAACATCTAATTAACAATTTAATATTCTTTTTCTTTTCGTTACTTTGACATGCTATATTTGGAATTAAATCGCTACAAGGTTTCCTTATAACAAATGAGGTTTTTTATAACTATGTTTTTAGAAAATCGTCTGGGTCGAAGGCTCAAGGCCATCTACTTTGATCAAACTCTCTCCGTAGTTCTTCGTCTTCTTCCGTCGTTGACATTTATACTTAAACAACACCTTCTCCTTAGCCACTGAACCTATTTTAAGAAAATAGAGAGAGGCAGACAGACATAGAGAGACAAAGAGACAGAGACAGACAGACAGACAGACAGACAGACAGACAGACAGACAGACAGATTAGACAGATTAGATAGATAGATAGATAGATAGATAGATAGATAGATAGATAGAGAGAGACAGAGAGACAGAGAGACAGAGACAGAGAGACAGACAGAGACAGAGACACATAGATAGAGAGAGACAGACAGACAGACAGACAGGCAGAGAGAAACAGAGAAACATAGAGACATAGATACAGAGAGTTGTCTTCTTCTTTTATCATTGTTCAAAGACTTGAATTCTATTCAGAACTTTGATTACTGCGGCAAAAGAAAGGGGTGGGGGCAAGGTAAATGCCCATACACATTACAATGCTTCTCCTCTGAATCCGTTTGAACAATTCCCATTTAAATTTGGTTGAAATGCTTTGATGGTGAACCTCAACCAAATTGTTCAACCCATATGGATTGGTTGAACATATGGCAGCAATGCGGATTCAGAAAAGGGGACAAATGACAACAACCTAGAGAAACTAAGAATTTTTCTCCACTGAAACTACTTGTCCGATTTTAATTTGGTAGATATATTGCTTGAATGACCATGTACAATGTACACCATTTGTTCAAGCGATATTTATTGGTTTAAAGATATAGGCGAAAAGGCGGCATTAGAAAAAGGAGAAAACGACAACACATTAAAATTCCATCTTATGAAAGTTCTTGTTTGATTCCATATTGTTTTGCTGAAAGGGAAAGCCACTATGCGGCAACAGAAAAGGAGTAAAATAAACGTTTATCTTCACAACATCTCCTCCAAAACCATTCGATCGATACCAATCAAACTCCACCGGAGTGTCCCTTTGGTGTTTATCTTTCAAATTCTTTAACTATGTAATGCCTCATTACAGGGTCATCTACTGATAAGAAGTTTCATTTCAACCCTTGATTCAATTTCCCCCCGATAAAAGCAGTTACGCAGTTGCTATACTGACACTCAGGTGATCGATTGATGGTCATCTTGGCCCTCTTGTAATCACTTGCGGCGTCAATGTAGCCGATTGATTATCCCAGAATGGTGCTTACTCTCTCAGGGAAACACATTCGCAAGGCCTCATCATTTATATTGCGCCACTGTATACATAACTAGGGCATACTATACTGCAGGAGCGATACAGGTTTTAGTATTGTACTACGACGGGCATTGACAATTGATATCTCGCGAGACCTGCATGTATTTGCGTCGGAAAAACTGCACATATACACAACCAAATACAGTGCGAATAAACCCTTTTCCTGCAACAGATGGCGTTGATAAAAATATCTCGGCAAAGACATGGACACTCACTCTGAATACAAATGAGTTTATTGAATAGAGATGAAATGTCATTGGCACAAGGAAAAATTGTTCAATATGACCACCGGGGCGATATATTATATTTGAATGGTACTATATTACCGGATATATATATTTCACGCGGGAAATGACCTTAGTTACCTTGACTAATCACTGTGTATAGAAAACGCAGCTCGGGCTTCCCTTAGGTATTATCTGATCTGTTCTGGTTTCCTATTTTTCATGGTAACTATACTCCTACCTCATCCGCTGTTTTGTCCTATCTTTCCACCCAAACCCATTCTCGTACGCAGGCTCATATTGACACATCTGCAGCACATTCTCTTTTATTTTTTCAATTAATGCAAAATGAGGATGTGTGAATAATTATCAGTTGATCACAATGTTCTCAACGTTATTCAGTAACTATAGCTCTACCCTCAAATTCTATAGATATGTAATGTCGCGTTACTTGTGCGTTGCGATTGTGGATAAATCTGTAAATAATGATAACACACCCAGTTCAACAGTCATACCCCATTTAATTGTAAAGCATAAATTGTAATGATGACTGCTTCACCATATGTGTTTGTTTACCCTCGCCTATCGGCATAAACAAACACATATGATGAAGCAGTCATCATTACAAGTTATGCTTTACAATTAATGATGACTGCTGACTGGGTAGTGTCCTGTTTATAGTTTGCCAGCTGATTTCTTGTTGAGATAATGCTTTCTCAAAAGGCTTCAATTTGAATGAGAATGTCTTCAGGGCAGATTGAGTCTGGACAAACAATAGCGAGTCCAATCAGCCTCAAAGATGTTAGTTCTAAACAATTTCACAGTTTTTATAATAATTAAAATGACATGCGATATATTAATATGTTATCAACATATTTGACTTATATCAAACAAGAAACCAACAGATGCCTATGGGTCACATTTGGAGAGCAATAGTTTATCCCTGTTCATGCACAAGTTTGAAGAAAAGAGTTAACAAATGAAATTTTTATATGTTGATTTGTGCATAATACATTATGATTATTCAATTTTATATGACTAAAATTTGGGTTCATTATAGATATTGTCCATACTTGTGTTTGAATAATTACAGAGGACTGATGTAGTTTTGTTTTCTGTGGAGAAGAAACAAAATGTTGTACCATTCCAATTCAATAAGCGTATTTTTGTTTTTATGAATCTGTATAGAAATAAGAATACAAAACATTTTATAATTCAATGAGAATATTCAGAAATATGCAAGTAAGCCCCATCCTCCCTTCATTAAACGAAAACCAACACTTATGACATTTCGTCCCACCCTATCCCACGTACAGCAAATTTACAGCAGACGACCTTGAAAAGATCTAGGCATAACTATTAAAAATCTCTATAAAGGAAAGTGTGATTGCTAAATAAAATTAAAGACATATTGACGAAAGGAGAAATTGCAAAAATGTTTTCAAAAGTCGTCTTCTGCTAAGGCGTCAAGATGCCTCTATATGTGGAAAAGAAAGGGTTATAGAAATATAGATTGTTCCTGGATGGTTTATGAGATACGCGACTATTAGCCATTGTAAAGATATGCTCATTTAGCCAACAAATAATCGTATAAGTTATTTCCCCCAGGAAATTATGACATTTCATACACATTGGAGACACGCCTGTTGGTCAGGGGTCGTTTTACTGCATCTTCGTTCTATGACGCTTGGGTTGAACCTGTGAATATAGACGGTCTCACCAACCACTACACTTTCTACCTATATACCTAAAAGTAATAGTCTTCTATGAATTGAGAAGTGTACTCCCACTACGCCAATGTAACCTAACATTATAGCAATACCATTTATACTACATTAGTGGATAGACGCGGCATTTTAATTATCCCAATTACTCTACGGCTAAATGCGTCTTGTCTCTTTTGACTTTTTATTTCGGCGAGAGATAATTTGGATGTTAATGTTATTTTTTTTATTTTGCCGAGCCCCGGTAGCTCAGTAGCGACTTGGGCTGTCAAGCCAGGGCTTGTGAGTTCGAACCTCAGCTCGGCTAACATTCTTTTCGACGTTTGACCAAAGCCAATGTGAGAAGCGTTATTCGTCTTCCACCAATGGGCTAACAGTCTATGTGGAAAAGCAGTTGCTTTGAAAGAATGTTGTGTGGAGTACTGGTGTGAAAAAGGTGAACTGGCCGCCGTGATATGATTTTGTTTTTGAAAACTGCGTTTAACCCAAATCAATCAATGATTTTTATTTTCTTTGAACTAAAATGTTGAAAAATAGTCTATAATTGAACAATGATATTTTAACTTCTGCAAACTGTCCGTATGTTTGCCAAGACTTTCTCAAAGTCGTCTGTTGTTAATTTGTTATCTGTTGAAAAGGGTAATTGCACTCAATAAGTAATTCATATCTACCCAAAAGCACACAGCCCCCTAGGGTTTTCAGCTCATGATTGTATTTTCCTGTATCAATGTCCTTAAATTACCCCTACTCTACTGTTGGTTTCCGATATCTTTGGTTTTGGTTTTAGCAAGTTTATATATGAGCCGTTCCACGAGAAAACCAACATTATTGACTCTGCGTAATGTATCGACCCGGATCAACCTGCGCAGTCCGCGCAGGCTAATCCGGACCGACACATTCCGTCTCAGGGGGATAGAGGTAAAGAGTAATGATTCCTGAAACAGAAAATCCACAGAAGGCGAAAAGTATCTATCCGGGTAAGCCTGCGCGGCATGCTTAGGCTGATCCGTGTCGATACATTACGCAGAGTCAATAATGTTGGTTTTTCTCGTGGATATTCGATCCGCGCCATGCGATTTAGGGTCGTATTGATATGTGTAATGTGAAGACTTATGTGAGCCTATACATACGATTGATTGTTTGGGTTTTTTACGCAGTTTTTAGCATTTCTTAGCTCCACTGGCTTAACGCTGAAAGCCAGTCGAGCTTATGGCATGGCGAATTGTCCGTCGTGCGTCCGTATGTGTGTGTGTGTGCGTGCATTCGTGCGTGCGTGCGTCCGTGCGTCCGTTAATTTTTTGCTTCAAACGACTTCTCCTCCCTAACCACTTGGCCAATTCGGATGAAACTAAATAAGAAGCATCCTCTCAATGTCCTCTCTTATTTTTTTTTAAATTGTTGGATCCATGCAAAATTCTAGTTTCCATGGCAACCGAAAGAAAGAAATAGTATAAATTCAAAAAAAATCTTCTCTTCCAAAAGTGTTTAGCCGATTTTCAAATAATTTTGTAGAAATGTTCCTTGGGTGACCCTCTATCAGATTCCTTCAAGCCATGTTGATTTGTCAACATGGCCGTCAGGGGGCGGGGCTATTTTGCCTTATATGGCTAAAGTGAAAACTTGAAAAATCTTCTCCTCCAAAAGTGTTTGGCCAATTTTCTATTTTTTTGTAGAAATGTTCCTTGGGTGACCCTCTATCAGATTCCTTCAAGCCATGTTGATTGGTCAAAAAACATGGCCGCCAGAGGGCGGGGCTATTTTGCGTTATATGGCTATAGTGAAAACTTAAAAAATCTTCTCCTCCGAAAGTGTCAGGCCGATTTTTCAAATAATTTTGTAGAAATGTCATTGGGTGACCCTCTATCAGATTCCTTCAAGCCATGTTGATTGGTCTAAAAACATGACTGCCAGGAGGCGGGACTTTCTTGCGTTATATGGCTATAGTGAAAACTTAAAAAATCTTCTCCTCCGAAAGTGTCTGGCCGATTTTTCAAATAATGTTGTAGAAATGTCCTTGGGTGACCCTATATCAGATTCCTTCAAGCCAAGTTGATTGGTCGGAAAACATGGCTGCTAGAAGGCGAGGCTATTTTGCCTTATATGGCTATAGTGAAAACATAACAAATCTTCTCCTCCGAAAGTGTCAGGCCGATGTTCAAATAATTTTGTAGAAATGTTCCTTGGGTGACCCTCTTTCAGATTCTTTCAAGCCAAGTTGATTGGTCTAAAAGCATGACTGCCAGGGGACGGGGCTTCTTTGCCTTATATGGCTATAGCGAAAACTTAAAAATAATCTTCTTCTCCGAAAGTGTTTTGGCCAATTTTCAAAATATATTGTAGAAATATTCCTTGGGCGACCCTCAATCATACTCCTTCAAGCGTCTCCTGGTAAATTAATCCTGACACCAGCCAGTAAGTCGTAATGCTAACACCGCAACCCTTAGCGTCAATGAGGTCAGCTATTACTACCATGTTTAAAGTCTTAAGTATGACCCGGTCGGGGATCGATCCCGCGCTCCCCCGCACCGAGGCGGTCCGTACATACGAACAGTCTAACAAGAGTCTTCACTGTCCAGATATGTATCGTAAATACCTGAAATAACTACAGGTGCATCCCCGCTATTTGTAAACCAATGCAGTTTTAAGTTTTCCCTTGCAAATGTCTACCTTCCCGAATATACTTTCAGCATATTTAATTGTTAGACGAATAAACGTAGTCAATCATCTTAAAGAATGAATGACTGAATCAGGTATCGCACCCACAACTTCTCGGTCATTAGCCATAGAGGCTATTCAAACAGTGTACACGTCATGATGATAATTATAACCGGAGAAAAAAGCTTTTCCATTCCCTCAATAAAGAAACACCTCATTTTCTATCTGGGTCATATAACTGTTAAGTCAATCTCCTTTGCAGAGAGCCGTTCCTTACACTGACAATGTAGAGCGCCTATGTAGTAGAGAATGCTGTTCAGTGTGAAGACATTAAGTCGACGTAATGACGTTGACATTTTGTTTCTAGCAGACATAATGGGGCGTCCATGCCAAATGCTACAACCCGATAATAGCGAAGATTCTCTGAATCGTAAAAGTGTATGTTTATTATGGTGCCGCCCTTATATTACATATACGCGTCTGCAAGCTAGAGATAATTAACAATTTAGCCATTCAGGGTTATTTTGATGCTTCTGCATCAGATGACTCTTAGAAATATTGTGACAAAAGAAAACATTGCCATTAAGGAGCAACTTATTCCTTTGGTTATATTTTTTGTTATTATTATATTCAATTGTTTCACTTCTTTTTACACTTTTTACATATGATTTTCAAAGATGTTTTCAAAGTCGTCTGTTGAAGATTGGTTGTATGTACATGTAGAAAAATGTAAATAGCAATATTTCCGATACTTTACAGATTTAAATAAAGTGTTATATATAAACAGAAAACATCATAACAAATTGTTTTTAAGTTCTATTTTGAAATAAACGTTACCATATACCTATATATGTCGTACATGAATATAGTAAATTAATTCCGAAGAACAAATCGAGGGCTTGGCGTGAAACGGTTGTAACTAAAATTTATATTTTTTTACCAAGGTCAATCACCTCGCAATAAAGTCTTTATAAGCGTTAACTCATTCTTCTTGGTAAACAATGCGAATTTAGGTGCCATTGCTCGTTCTGAGCAATGGCACCTAAATTTGCATTGTTTACAAAGGGGTCAAAATTGCGCCTAAACCAGGGTTTTCAAAATAGGTTTTTTAGTTACAACCGTTTCACGCCAAGCCCTCAAAATCTTGTTTCAGTTTTGTATCGCTCCAGACCAATAAATAACCTCGTAGTTATACATATTTCCTCTGGGCAATGCACATCGCCTTTGGCGGGGTTTCTGTCTCCTAGGGACGTCATAAATTATTATTTATCTAATTTGGAAGTTTACATTTGGCATTTCAATTAAAATGCCCATTTCAAACAAACCTATTCTTGTGGTTTTCATTTATGTCATACTAGTACAGCCGCTCCTGGGTTCGGTGTTATCTTCTATTATAGCAAGACTCTTAACAAAACATTTTGTATTTGTCAGCCGTGAGGCACGAAATAAGGACATAAACGTTATTATGAGTTCGTAAGTAAACACAGCTGAAACGACAATTGAGCCGTCCCCAGAGAAAACCAACATTGTGGACTCTGCGTAAAGTATCGATTCGGATCAGCCTAAGCATGCCGCGCAGGCTAATTCGGACAGATAATTTTCGCCTCCTGTGGATTTTCTGTTTCTTTAATCATATCTGTTTCTACTGAGATTGCGCTGGCTGATCCGGGTCGATACATTACGCAGAGTCCATATTGTGTGTTTTCTCGTGGAACGGCTCATTGTCTGTTACTTTGTGGCTTGAGGTTGCCCTTTACAGCAGCAAATCAGAAACGTCATTAGAGAAGGTACGAGTGACGTCATTAAAAGTCTATAAACAATCATTTGAATGGTGCGCACTCCGTTGTGTATTAACACTGTTCTGATCTGGAAGTCGTTCTGGAAAACCTCACAAGCTTCCAATGTCAAATTATGTTTACAAATGTCCCTATTAATTATTTCTCTTCAGACTTTTAGTAACCACAGAAACCAAGAGTGTCATTTTCAAAAGGATTCCCGGCTACTGTCGACATTTCTAGATTCAAACAAATATAGACGACGGTTAGTTTAAACAAACATTCTTCGTAAACATTCATAGCCAATTTACATGTTATTTAACTCTTTCAGCGCCAAAGGCAATATTCAGGTTTTTGCAAACAATACCGATTCAGGCGAGTCAGCTCGTAACGAGCTGTCTCACCTGAAATCAGCATTGTTTGCCTTTTAGTTATCAAAATAGTCCAAAATTGTATTTCATGAGAAATGGAGACGCCCGCATTTGAACATGGAAGAGTCTAATTTAAACAATTCGGCGCTGAAAGAGTTAAAAGAACTTTTATTTTGGTAACAACCTGCTAACATCAGTATCAATAAACATAGTCACCAGGAGTTAGGGATAAACATCCCCAGTATCCATAGCGCACACATTTGGTTTCACTCAATCAAATTGTTCAAACATTAAAAGCTTTATTACAAAATGTCTTTCACAGTTTCATTCCTACTCGTTGATGAGAAAAAAACCTCGTATACGCAGTTTGCAACTATACGTACTGTCACTCAGGTGATTGATTTAACGCCATCATGGCTATTGTTCAGAATCACAAAGAAAAAGCATTCTACAAGTCAAAATAGCAAAAATTACACAACATTTAACCAGAAGGATCGCTTGAGCTGTATTAATTAATCTTTGTTTTACTCTGGTCATTTATCTCCAGCATTATAATTTGGTGCTTTCTATTATAAATAAAGTAACAATATTATTTTTATATAAATTGAATTACAACTTACATCAGCTTTTTCTCGTCTTTCTTCCTGAAAATGTTGTAATCTTTCCTCTTCTCCCTCTTCAAACTGCTGTCCTTTGAACACCCATCCACCTCTCCGACCCCCTCTTCCTCTACCAGTTCCTCTTACATGACTCGGCTCCTCTTCACACATGGAAGCTGGTGAATCCGTAAAGGTACATGTGCAGTTACGCATAACATTCAAGTAACATGCATTACTGTAGAATAGAGGCATGAAACTATACTTTCACGGAATTTTAAATTACAATAAAAGTCAAATAATAACACATAGTTAAGTCAGGGATTTCGTTTGTCCATTGTATTTATCAAACTTCGTGATCATCCTAAGTTTCTGACATCTTTATTCTCATCCCTTTATTATGTGATCTTGCATTAATTAGCATTCTTATGAAATTTGTGCAATATATTTTTCATACAAGGCCTGTCGTCTTGGACAAGAGGATTTTAAACGTTTGACACTTTTCCCTCTATCTGTTGCCCGGCGACCAAAGTTAAACATGGAATTAAATTCTTTGAATAAATTTGAAAGAGGACCATCAAAGGATTAATCGATTGTTTGGTGTTTTATACCGCTTTCACGTCTTTATCAGTTATATCAGGCGTTTTCTGGGTAAGTTACCAGTTCTACTGTTCCATTTATTCTAGCACCAGTCAGTCAGTTGTAATGCTAACCCATCAACCCAGAGCGCCAAGGAGGGCAAGCAGCCATTACTACCAATTTTAAATTATTATGTATGAACCGGCTGGGGATCAAAACCTCGACCTCCCACACCCAAGGCAGATGCTCTACCACTACACCACCGAGGTAGTCACCACCTAATGAACATTCCTGTGAATTAATTTTGATTGTCTTCAGTGGTTTAGGTCGTTTGTAGGAAACTGTGAATAGACAGACTGACAGATGACGATGAACTGTGAGTGATCACAATAGCTCACCTGATGAACATTTCTGTGAAATTATTTTGATTGTAGGAACCTGTGAACAGACAGACTGACAGATGACGATGAACTGTGATTGATTACAATAGCTCACCCAGCACTTCATACACAGGTTGGCTAAACATGCAATAGTTCAGAATTTCTGCACACAAAAGGAGATCAATATATCAGTGTACCGTTTCAAAATCCAAATACACTCTTGGTCGCTTTCTTCTTTCACTTCGCTTTCTTGCTCCCATATATTCACTTGCCTAAGGAAATTGAGAAAAGGAAATGCATTAGCGACAAAAGTATTATCCCTGTCAATTAGCAACTATATTTATCATAAAACACAAGCATGTAATTAGTAAATAAAGCAATAAAAATATCTGCCCTTTTATGCTACACATAATATGAATTTTACAAACAATATCAGGGTGTATACCTTGAATATTTAATGCATTGACTTAAATAATCATATGGGTTTTAGCAAGCAATTTGTCAGCAAATTTTAATTTTGACACGAGACAATAATAAACACTAATTATATAGTGCGATTTATGACTCATTTTACGCGTATTTATATGCCTGGGACGAATTTAAACTGTTTAGTTTTGCTGCAGGTTATGCCAGAAGTGTTTTGAAATGACCGCGAAGGTGTTTTTGTTCGTGTGTCAATATACTAAAGCTCTGAGTTAACATAGCAGAGATTAAAATAATTTGTTGAACATTTTTCACAATGTTGGGACCCTTTTCATACATTATGCATCGATTTAAACGATAATAAAGCCAAAACACTTACCTCTTCGATATTCGATTCTGATGAATCCGCCATTTTGCGTTAACGTTTATTTCACTGATCACGTGATCGTTGCAAGGTGTCGGTCTGAAGATAGGAAACCCCTTCATCGGGACAATGGAAAAAGACTCAAGTTCACTTTAATGATAAAAAACAAGACATGTTCAACCTTGGTTTGACTTGTATAAAATAAAAAATAACATTTGGGGGCTATTTTGTTCATCTGGATTTCAGTCGCTTTAAACAAATCTTCTTCTCTTAAACTTGATGCAAAAATGGCGTGGCTTATCTCCAGACACGTTTATAATATTAATTTTTAGAAAAAGGATCCTCTGAATCGAGTGTATTTGTTAATCTATTGAAATGACATGCAGGTATAACGGGCCATGTCGAGTGCTGCCAGGGATCGGGTATAACTTCCCGGATATGCTTATAATGTGTCGTGTGGAAATATCTTCACGTGGTATGCGTCCTTAAAACACATGCCCCGTGTTCAATGAAATCTTTGGTAGCAAACGGAAGTCAATTCATCAATTTAATTATAGCGTTTCCATCTGTGATACTTTACTAATAAAACATGAATCCATTAACCCTTTACCACATACAACAATTCTGCAGCAGACGCCTTTTAAAACATCGAGGTCAAAATATGGAAAATCTCGATAAGTTAAAGTTTAATCATTGCAGAGAGGTGAAAACATGGTGGCAAAAGGAGAAAAATGCTCGTTATGAGCAATTTCTCCTTTTGTCACCATATTTTCGAAAGTTGTCTGCTGCAGAGGCGTCAGAAAGCGTATATATGTGGGAAAGGTTTAACATAGAGAGTATAGAAATGTTAGGCGAAACAAGGTTGCGGTGCGATCCAGCTTGTGCGAGTGTTCTTGTATTTATGTCGCCTGCTCTGACAATGTGACACAAACATTTACGTTGTCTTTTCATATGTCCGTCCATCTGTCTGCACGCTTTTATCTTTTGACTAACTGGCAGGTAACACACGTGTGTTTCTACGTCTATTTTTGTTACTTATTTACCTTGAAGACTGCGATGAAACTGTGCGACACAAGAGCTATTTTGAGGGACAGGTCTTAAATTAAAAATGAATCTACAGGAATTGTTTAACGATGAAATACAGTAGAACGTTGGAAATTGCTGTGTATGCCATGCAATGATGTTAAGAGGTTATGGTATTGCGGTATTATGAACAAAAAATCCACATCAGGCAATTCGCTACAGGAATTTCACTATCGGACTTAAATGTATTATCAGTGTAGACTAAAACGCTTTTATATAGGCGTTTCAGGAGTTCGACTGTTTTAACCCCTTTCTCACATTCATACGCCTTATGATGCGGCTTGCAGTGACAGCGTTTAAAAAACAAATGCCAAGAGGAGGAAGTGGTTCAAGATGCAATTTCTCGTTTTGTCACAATCTTTTCAACTTTATTCACTATCATTCTTTCATTTATAGTATTGTTTCAATTTTTTGGTCTAGACTGTTATACAAAGTCTGCAGCATAACCATATTTGTTGTACAAGGGAAAGGGAAACAAGCAAGAATGTATCTTGCAGACTCGTGCGTTTGATCATAGAATCTAGTTTACTAGGAAAATCGAATTGTATTTGTATCCCTGAAGAGAACGTGTTTGGTTTAGGACCTAAAGAATCCGTGTTACGTTATCAGCAACGACAGCGCAGAGGTCCAGATAAGGAGGGGTTTACAACTCTTTTCCCTCCCCCACCCAATATCTCCTCTTATTATCACACCAAACCCTATGTTGTGGGTACTCAAA